>PVLD010002195.1:18331-173232 GCA_004027595.1 Dinomys branickii
TAGCATAAAAAATAGTACAATCAAAACTGATCTACAGACAAGGTGACATGGACTCAACAGTGGTTGTTGCTTTACCTATTGATATCTTCGAAGTGTATATATATGAACCCAGATACAGACATGCAAAATTGGTCAGACAATTAATCCTCTCAACAACAGAAAAACACAAAAAACAAAAAACCAAAGACAAAAAAAAAAAGAAAAAAACCACCAATAGTTGCTGCTTTGCATATTGATATCTTCGAAGTGTGTGTTCAGGATAACACATACAGACATACAAGAATGATCAAATAACCTGTCATCAATTATTCCTTAGCATTAAGTGATATAATACAATAGTAGAACCATGTTAGCCCTCCTGCACATATGTATCTACATATATACATACATACATTCTTGCATCTTTCTTTTCTCCTTTCCCTCGTCCCATCTGCTCTTTGCTTTTGAACAGGTTTCCTTCATGTCTCTTAGTTTATATTCCCACCCTCGGGTTCTTACACCAGAATCACTTAATAATTTGATTGCTCTCTTGCATTATGTATAGTTTTGTCATATCTATCCAAATATGAGTGTCACACATTTTTTACATAACAATTCAGGTTTAACATTTAAATGACTTCCAAACAAATATCTTGTTAATTACCAGCGTAATGAAGATACTGTCTCAGTTCCAGGGTTTATAAAAATAAACAAAAAAATGACTTCGAGGTATACATCTCCTGGAATTTTTATAAAATGAACACATGTACCTTTAGTTTTTATTTTCAGTAGGTTATTGATTTGTGGTTCATCAAAAAATAACATTAGCTTTCCCTTAAAAGGGTAATGGTCTCATTTGAGAGCTTGTTTTGAGGTTTTATCTAGGGGACACTGTACTGGTTTGCCATGGACAGAAGACCACGCCTCCTCTACTGGGGAAGGCCATCCTCCTCTGGTAAGCAGATAGCTTCAGGATCAATGAGCGTGGAGCAATGGGGAAGCAAGGGGAACACCCCCTACCCAGCCAGATCAGCCAAATCAACTCTGCAATGAATGAGGTAATGCACAGCCCAGACAGATCACCCTCGAATCCTTGCTATATAAATTGTAAAATATATTGATTTTCTTCTTAATCATAGTTTTAATTTAATTATTAATACAGTGTAGTCTAGTCCTGATTATTTCTCATAGAGATGTTATAGTTTATTGTGCATATGCCTGCTTATGTGTGTGCCTGCATGTACACATCAGTGATGGGTGGGGATTGGGCTGATTTCATTTGGTCTGTAGGATCCCTACGTCTGTGAAGTGAATTTGGATTCTTATGCAGAAAAATCCCGCAGCCCATTATTCTTAATCATCAACATCATAGCTAAAGTCTGGATTTCCTTTGGGATTTAGGTACTGAGCATCAGATACTGATTTTGAATGTGAAAAGTTAGCTGGAAGGGACCCCAAAGACCACATTTTATATATGAAGAAGCTCTCATAAATTTGAGTGTACCATTTAGAAGTTCACATAGGAGATTTCTCCTCCTCATGTAGTTACGTACATAACTCACATAGCCTGATTGTCCTATTACAACTGTTTTTTCTTAACACACAGTGAGAACTAGGCCTTTTGCTGGCTCTTGTGAAAAGAGAAATCATGTTCTATAATGGGGGAACATCTCAGAAATTTCCCCTTTTCCAGTAAATCAACACTCATGCTACTCACACAGATGTAGCTGGGACTGCCCTTCATACAGATATATACTGTGAGGAAATGCTAGGGGAAATATTGCAAGAGCAAGATCAACAATCAATATTTTAACCATATGATTTAAATAGCCTAAAAACTATTTTTGCATGATACTCAAAATTATTATTTTGAACTAAGATCAAACAAAATTGTCTTTTTACATTGGTTATCAATGAGAACAGAGAACTGCTTACCAGTTATGCCTTGGATAAATAGCAAGTACCGTAACAGATTTTTTTTTCACCCTGATGCACGTATCCTAAGGTTAGGCCTATTCACGGAAATACTGTGCATAACTAGAATCGTCTACCTCACTCAATAAGATATGCTGCCAACCTGGCTGGATATTTACACAGATACAGGCAAACAAAACATGTTTCATAAAAGGCACAAGAAAGTAATAGATTCTTTTGGATCAGTTCTGACATGTACAAGGGCACACACAACTGGGGAGGAATTAAAGTTAACAAATATAGAGAAGTTTAGTAAATACTGTTAAAACATCTAACCACATCTGAGTCATTATCATCATGACGGAAATGCCACCTGTCACTGTATTTCTGAGTAATTTCCTCATTTAAATGGTCAACAATGCAGGTCAGAATCATTTGACAAAATGAAGTTACATTTCCTTACAAATACAGTCCACTCAGAATTTTTCTAAAAGGTTGTTGCTATCTTATTATTTGCTTAATAGTTCTTTAACATGCATACCCTTATTTGGAAATGACTAGGATTGTTCTGACAGTAGACTAAATGTAGAAGAGGAGGAAACAGATTATTAGCTCCAAGAAAAAGTATGGTGACACATCATCTAAATGTACATTAAATGTAAATTAATTAAAATTTACCTTAAAGTGTTCACTACTTTTGGTAAAACTAAACTTGTCAGTGTCAAAATTCTTTATACTATGGGACAATAGATTCTGAGTTTTTAAAATCTCAAGGACATGGAGGCTTTTCGAAGCAACAATAGCCCAGACTCATTCTGGGGTGTTTTTATTTCATAATAATCATTCACTGTGATTATTGAAGTCAGTTGACTGTTCCTGAATAAGGTTTTAATTAAATTGGTAAATCCTTGGGAACATCTATGAGATACTTATAATGTTGCAGCTGAGTTTTTCTCTGCCCAAAATCTGACAATAAAAAGTAATTTTATTTATTTATTTATTTATTTATTTATTTTTTTTTTTTAAGAAGGAACCATCCGTTCCCCCTTTTTTTTTTTTTTTTTTTTCGGGACCGGGGATCGAACTCAGGGCCCTAGTGCTTAGCGGCAAGCACTTAGCCCACTGAGCTGTACCTCCAGCCCTAAAAAGTAATTTTAAATGACTTTCTAGATTTTACTTGCGTTGCTCAAAGACCACATGAGAGCAATTTTTATTTCAGCTGTTTGAGTAGCTAGTGGCGGACTTCGTCCCCCACCTTATGCAAGCACAAAATCTACCAAAGACACGTAGAGTAGTTGGCCGTCAGGTAACTGGATCTGAAGCAGAGCTGCAACCCCTGGGAAGTAGGGGCACCTGAGTGAGCCCTGTATGCACTAAATGTTTATTCCTGGAGGTAATTTTGAGGGTCCTGGTGCAAAGAAACAGAGTCAAAACAACAAGAGGAATAAGGAGTAGAATATAAAATACCTTCTAAGCAGTTCCTGTAAAGCTTAACCACAGTGCAAAGGTTTGGATAAGTGTCTCCCAAAAGTCCATGTTTTAAGGGCTTGTTCTCCAGTGTGGTGCTCCTGGAAGGAGGTAGAGGTTTTAGGAGGCAGCCCTGCTCCTCCTTCATCACTGCAGCACACGCTTTGAGTGTTGGGGCAGCCCAGCTTTTTCCTGGTGGATGAGGTGAAGAGTTTTAATCTTCCGCCCACTTTTGGCACAATGTGCTACCTCACCACAGCCCTAAGGCAATAGGGCTAATCAGTCATAACCAGAACTTCCAAAACCGTGAACTAAAATAAGCATTTTCTCTTAATAAATTAGTTATCTTGGGTATATCACTATAGAGATGGAAAGTTGATTAACATGTGTTTCATAAAAAAAGAAAATGTACTTAATTTGAAAGGAGAGTTTTACTTGGAAATTAGAATTTGTAAACTCTCAGGTAAACCAAAACATTGGCTTTCTTCATAGTGGTATATCTTACCAAGAATTTCATAAATTAAATCTTGTTCGCGTTCATGTTTTACCTTTGACTTGAGTTCTAGAGCTAATTGTTGGGTGTGGGCATTGCAGTATACACCTTCCATTATTTAAAAAATCAAACTTTTAATTCTACTTTTTAAAATAACTTACTGCACTCAGCTTTCACTCTAGGATGAACTAGAGAGACACCATGTGATTGTGACAATTACTAGTCAAACGTCATCCAAAGAAGACTGAATGAACTCGCCACTTTAATTGGGTGCTGAGTGTGTCTGTTGCTCTTTTCTAGAGAAGCAGAACCTAACACAAGATATACAAATATATAAGAATTGACAAGATTGTCTGACAGTGGCCATGCCCAGACTTAGATGAGGAAGAGCGCAGAGGGGCTGTCTGCACACTGGAGATCTGAAGGACCCAGTCAAAGGCCTGGTGCTGACTGCAGTGTCTGGTGTGAGTCTGTACCTGGAGGCCAGTGGGTCTGTGATGGGAAACTGAATCTACACTTAAAGAATCTACACAAGAAGGCTGAAGGATCTGTTCTGGAAGCCAGGAGATGACGTTTAAGGTGAAGCAAAGACGAGCTCCTTCAAAGAAGCAGAAGCAGATCTGTCCTTTACTGCCCCTTTATACCATCCAGGTGACAGGCAGGGTGACATGGCAGAGGAGAAATGGTTCATGGCTGTGCAGATAGGAAGCAGCCAGCACTGAGCCTTCTCTCCACTTTGTACCCCATCCAGGCTACAAGCCAGTTGTTTGGTGCCAGCCACACCCATGGTGGACCTTCCCGTCATCCATCCCCAGAACTACGCTAAACCAAACAGTGGACTAATTCAGTTTTTACATACCCATAATCCAGTATCATATGCCCATTCTCCAACCACCTCCCAAGAGTCCACATATGACTGTTTGAGGTTTGGGGAGGACATGTAGATATAAGTCATAAAACTGAATGAAAACAATGTCAAGCAGACAAGCTCTACCAGCCTCTAGTCCAACTTGGGTTTCTGTACAAAAATAGGGCAGAAGTGTGCATGAAGGATTCAGTCTGGAACTTGCAAGAATTCTCATGGACTAAAGCTTAGAGGACAAGTAGGAGGGCTACAGGGGAATGTCTGGAAACGGACCAAAACCGTTGGGGCCAGGCACTTGGTCACCTTTCTGCTACCTTGGGCTGTCTAGTACCTGAGGGTAACTGAGGTGTGGAGTGAAATGGAACGAAGCGCTGGTGACAGGGATAGGATCTTCAGAGCAGTAATAATGAAGCCTTGTCTGCTCAGGTTGTTCAAAGATATGTATTACTAACAAGTTGGGAGTTTATAATTTGGGGACTTTTAAAGAATAGGTTTTTCAGCAATACCTCCATGCATACTATTTGTACAGAGATGAAATTGTGCTATTAATAATTATATATTGAGTCAAAACAAACCAAGGGCAACAAAATGAGGCAAGGTACTAAAATGCCCACTTATCTGCTCTTCACTCACTCAGCAAAGTGCAATATACATCCAGCACTGGGAATATAAAGTGAAAATCTCAGTTCCACCCTGTGGAATGTATATGTACCTAAAACACCTAATGGCAGGCATTCGCTTCACAAGAGTATGTGTGACATTCACAGTTCAAGTATTCATTTCTATTAACATAAAATGATATGTCATGGCTTTTTTCATCTCCTGATTTTTTAAAGGCCTAAGGGCATGTCTAGTTTTCTTTTTGAAAAATAAAAATATATTTTTACTCCACATATATCTATGTATACATATATATATATATATACACACACAGACACACACACACACACACACACACACACACATATGTATATAATCCTTAGCTTGAGCCTAAGCTTTGAGAATCAGAATTTCTTTTTTTCTTTTGAGACTCAAAAAGCTACATTTTAGCAGTCTTCCAGTGTGATCTTATGTAATTAAAAACTGAGAACTCTATCAGACTCTCACTCTTTTAACATTCTCCCTTATCATTAAGATAGAAGACACCAAGGTCTTTAGAAGCAAAACTAAGATCACATCTGCCGTGAAATTTCCAAGCACATCTAATTATGTGTTGGTGCATAAACTGATTGTTTTGACTGATTTTATCTGTGGGGCTAGTCCACAGACCAGTCCTGTCAATCCGAAAGTCATTTCCTTTTGTTTGTGTTTTAACATTCACCCACCTGGGGCTTGTCACAGACAGAGGTTACCTGATTATGCCACTGTGCCAGGCAGTTGGGCGGCTTCTGTGGGAGCCAAAGCGGAGGCATCTATCAAAGTAGAATTTTTCAGTGGGCAGGTCAGCCTTTAATGAAAGTGTCAGTAGCTTTTGCAGAAAAGGTTATCTCCACTCTTTTTAACTTTTGCAAAGATAAACTTTCCACCTTCTCTCCATAAAGAATTACTCTTAGCTATGTTTATTCTTTCATTTTTTTCATTAATACCTGTTTGCAGCACATGCCATTTACAGCCCTTTGGAGAGCAGGTACATATACGTAATACAATTTATTTCTTTTTTTAACTCCCTTCCCTCCCTCTTCCTCTCTCCTCCTCTAATTCTCCTTTCCCCACTTTCATTCTCATTGATATGATTAAGGCTTAGCACCTTTTTATAGTATGAAATGTTTACATTCCTTGAGGTTATTAAATTCCTGACACAGTACATCTTTCTTCTACTTATTTCCCTTCCCCTCCCCTCTCCTCCCTCAATAGCTCTTAGTTTTCGAGAAAGTAAGTAATTAGATGTAAGGAGCCCAATTGTACTTTCTAGGGGCAGAATGGCAGAGGTACAGAAGCCTTTTTCCCTGGCTTTTGAAAGAAAGCACAGGAAGTGGGAGAGGATTAGAGATTCCACTATGGCGTCCAGATCCCAGTCAAGCAAATGCAGCCCTCCCACTTAGCCACTCGCCAGTTATTCAGTGTAACCAAGCCACAGTTTCTCCATCTATAAAAGGAAGGAAATATTAACAGCTCACATGTATTAAGGGCCTATTATGTACCCATGCACCATCCTGAACATTGGGCATGTATTAATTCATTCAGTCTTCACAATAACTCCAAGAAGGACATGATACTATGCTTATCTTACAGTAGATGAAACTGAGTGTTGTAATTAGTTTCATGTTACCATAACAAATGCCTGAGATTATCACGTTACACAGAGAAGGTTTATTTTGGCTCACAGCTTTCAGACACTTCATGATCAGATGGCCCTGTTGTTGGGCAGTGGTGAGAAAGCAATCACAGTGGGAAGCCCTGGTTAAGCAAAACTCTTCATTTTGTGGCTGAGAAGCAAAAGAGCAGAAGAGTTTGGGATCCTCCAGTTCCCCCTCTAGAGCCTGCCCCTGTGACCTAACCATTCACTAAACTCCACCTCCTAAGGACTCCACTGCCTCTCACTTTAATAGTGCCCCCAGGGGAAAATGCCTTTAACATGTGGACTTTTGGTTCCAAAGCTAAACATAGCACTGGGAAGCGGAACAACTGAATATGATAATATTTGGAATGCTTAACACAGAGCCTGACACTTATAAATGCTAAAGGTTATTATTAATGTGAATTTATTAAATTGTTTTTTTCTTTTTAAGCCTTTTTCAGTCATTGCTTCTCAGCCTCATGGATCTAACCCCTGAGCTAGCTAATTAGCCAAGATGAATCTTCTGAATGCAGATAGGCTACCCCCCCTCTCACACTTCAGGAGAAGAATCACTGAGACTCTAAGTCAGTCCCCCTGAAAAAAAAAGTCAGTTCCAGGAGATGACACCCTATTTCTCCAAAATGTAACCCTGACTTGATACACTGGGCAAGACCAGAAAATGCACAGTCACAGCTCAAGAAGATAGTCCTGCAGATACTTAGTTTGAATCCTTAGCCAAATTTTTAATGAAAATGCTTTTCTTACATGACATGAATTGATATTGATATTCTTGTTTCACTGGTGTCCTATACCCACTCTCCATATCCCCCACTACACACAGTTGTAAAGCTGGTTTTCCAGGAATTTCTATTTTTTATTTTAAGTTAACATATAATAATTACATGAGTTTAGCACCCAAAGGCAGGGTGGCATGTACTTACTGTAACAGACAGCAGAAGCAGAAAAATTATCAGAATGGTCTGACATGTGTAGACCTATGGCATTGGCTGATCAGCCATGGTGTTCCCAAACGTGAAATAGATGGAAAGCCTACACAATTTTTACTGATTTATATAAGTTAAAATTTTAAAGGCAAATGATAGAAACCTACTATAAATCAGGTAGAACCTGACATTTCAGCACAAGTATGTAATACGTACTGGTCATATCAGGATCATTAAGACCTGTCCCCTTGAATTATACATATATGCATAATTTCTTTACACCAGGGACATCCAAAATCCTCTTCATAGGTACATTAAAATGCATAATCATTTTCAACTATAGTTGCCCTATTGTTTTATAGAAGAGTAGAAATTGTACCTCTACTCCCTGTACCAAATAACCATTTCTTTTGCACCCCACTATTCCCCCACCCTTCTCAGACACTGCAAAATATATTTTATTCTTAACTTTTAGGAGACCAGCTTTTGAGTTTCTAGAAATTTTTATATTTAATGATCATTTTCAACCCTAGTTTGTGACAGCAACGGATAAAATTATGATATATTTATTTATTTTTAATGCTTAGTTTATTGTATTTACTAGTTTTATTGTTAAAAGAAATTATAGACCTATCTCTTTAAGAAACATAAATATTATACTCAAAATTTGAGAATTCTAGGTCACTGAACAATGTTTAAAAAGTAGGGACTGTAATTTGTAAAATACATATTCTAATAATTTTATTTTTTCAAATATAAGCTACCCAAGTCGCTTATCTGAATTAATTTTACAAAGGGATTTTGTGTGACAAATTGTGTTCAATTTTTTTCTTGTGTCCTGCAGATATTATTTCATGGACTCATGAACAGAGTGTATAATCTGTTACAGAAATTAAATAGTGCAGCAGCTAAAAACATAGGCTTTGCTAACAGAGATGTCTTGATTCAAATTTCAGCCCTGTCCCTTCATAAACAAAGAGTAGCCTCTAACAAGTTAACTTTTCCTTTTTGAATCTCAGCTTTTTCATCTGGCTAACAGAGATAATGCCTTCTCTTTGGTTGTAGGTTTCTAGGGATTTTTTGGTTGTAGCGCTGTAGGATAAAGGCTGACTTAGAAGATATGAGTAATAATAAACATTATATATAGAAACCATTGTTGTTTCATATGGGTGACCCTTTGCCAAGCCTCTTAGCCCTCTCTGCAACTTATTAAAGTTGAAATAAAATCCTCTGTGGAAAATTAGAGAAAAAAATTTAGTTTGCCATGTTAGACATTATAGGACAATGTGTTGAACAGCTACCTATTTTCACTTCAGATAATCAGAAAATGGGTATGGTTGCTTAGTGTTTACAGTCATATCACTGCTGCTTGTCTGTATCAACATTAGTAAACAGAATTTGTGCAGCTCAAATACATATCAGAAGGCTGGAAAGGGCTTTTCTCTAGCAAGGTAAGTCATGCTGGAATCCAGGCTTAACATCAATACCCACAAATATCTCTTGACTAACACAAATATGTGTGGCTTAAAAGTATTTGTAAGTTAATTTGGCAAGCCTGAGAAGTTATATATATATATATATATATATATATATATATATATATATTCACGCTATATTAAAAATAGTAAAATAATTTGTGCCAATTCATGTTTTTGTTTTTTAAACATAGCTCAAAATGTTGCACTGCTCTTTAAGCTTCACTTCCACATTTGTGTGAACTACAAGGAATCTGTTCAGATAGAACCTCAGCCACCAAAGAAAGTGACTCTGGTTAATTTAAGGCAAAGCCAGGTGTGTGTGTCTGTTGGCAGGAGAAAATGTAAAGTAAAATAGATAGGCTATTTTATCAAACTCAGGAACGTTCAACCCCAGAGCAAGGAAGAAAAAGAAGCAGAAGTCCTCATCCACTGTGATTATCGAGCAGACTCTCCCCAGGAACTCAGTCCTTTTTTCCTTTTGTGAGTCATGCTTCTCAAGAGAGAAGGGTCGATCCAGGACCCAGTAGGTCTAGCGTGCTCCCCTTCTAAAGGAAAGTCAGGCTACTTTGATTGACTGATGCATCTAGACTCGTACGATGACTTCCAGTGGTCAAGAGAGTTCTTACAAAAGAAAAGGGCAATTTTTTATCCTTTACAGAAAGGAGTGTAGCTTACCGGTACAGATGGCATATCAACAAATTATACTTGTTCATTTACTTGGAAGAGGTGCCATTGTCTTAAAATAAATAGCAAAAAGCATCTTAAAAATATAGCTCTAGTCCTAAATTTATCCAAAATAACTGGCTACCATGATATGTACAGTGAATTTGCTAAAAGTCAGTATTTCATGTAAGTATTCAAGATAGCAAGGTAAAACCCATTAAATGAAATAATATTCATTTGAAAGGTTAATTTATTCGTATGAAATGCAGTGGTTATTTTGGTGTCTACTTTTAATAGCAGAAGTAGCCAGATGAAAACTTTGGCCACACTGTTCATTTATTGAATGCTCTAGCTAGTAAACAGTTAATACAGCCCCAAACATTTTCATATTATTTCTGTTAATATTTTACCTAATAGCTCTTCTCTCACAGACTCAATTGTTATTTTAATGCTTGACATTTTAATTGGTTGGCAATTTGGAGAAGGAGAATAGGAATTTAAGCTTAAATTATAAAATTATATCTACAAGCTAAAGAAAAAGTTAAAAATATGTAAACCCCCAAGGAAATGGAAAATTATTCCATTCTAAAATGTATGCCATAAATTTTATATTAAATAAACATTGAATGACAGATGTTACTTCTTTCACATCTTTAATATTCAACAATTATGTGTCTCTTTAATATCCTTTGGCATTAAATTTAATTGATCCTGTTTCTGTCAATTAGAGACACTGTATTATTTATAGATTTTATATGAATTGCCTTTATCAGATCTGTAGACCTTTAGGCCATTTTCTTGTTTATTACTATTTTTGTGAAATTCCTATCTTACAACACTAAGCTTTTAAATACAATTTTAATATAATAAAGCTTCTAATCTTGGGAGGTGTTGACAGTGAGGAGTTATGCTTGTGTGGAGACAGTGAGTACATGGGAAAAATTATGCCTTTCTCAAATTAGGTTGTCGCAAACCTAAAAGTGCTTTAACAACTAGCAATAAAAATATCCATTCAAAATTTATATTCTAACGTAGGTGACAGATAATTTCTGCAAAGGAGCACAGAGCGAATGTTGTAGGCATATGTGACACATAGGAGATGTGACTGAAACATACGGCGGATGTTTAAAAATTTTGTGTGTGTCTGATAGTAAGAGACACATTGCTGTTAACCCCCTTCCTCCCTCCAGATACGCTTATCCCATCATTCTTTGCACTTTCTGTAGTGGTTCTAGAATTTATCCTTCCTGAGTGTCTTTAATCAGCTGCCTCCAAATCTTCAATCAATGCAAACCTTTTACCTTTTGTAGCCATTTTGAATATGGGGAAGAGCCATAAATCATATAGTACCACATCCATGAATAAGGTAAAGGTGGGTGCTCCAGTGTTTCTAAGAACCTGCCTTTCCACTGGATGGCACTTGGCCGCAGTACTCGCCATATTTTAATCTTACCTCATAAAGACACTAATGAAAGAGTACTTCCAGAGCTGCTTCAGAAGGTGATAAGAACAATGAGGTAAGAGTTAGGGGTGAAGGAGAGTATCCTGGGCGAGGGGGAAACAATGGCAATTTGTCCTTTACTGTAATAATTTTTTAAAAATTTAACCATATATCATATTTCAATTACACTGTTTGTTACTTTTATAAAAATATTAAAACTGTTGTTAGCTAACAGGCTGTACACAAACAAGCTACAGGCTGTACCTGGCCAATGGCCTTAATTTGCCTATTTCTGGTACACATCATTTTTGGTAAAATAAGATAAGCAAAAAATCTAGAATATATACATAAATTTAAGTATAAGTAATAATTTAGAAGTAAATACCATAGTAAACATTAAATTTAAGGAGTAGAAAGTACTCAGGAATTCTTCTAAATTTCTCCATATGCAACTTCCAGAAGAGCGTTTTCAGATGTTGTCCTTGCTACTTTTTATTTTTTCAGAGGACAAACTCTTTTAGCAGGGTTTCTGTATAATGTAGTTAGCTTGCCAAAAGATATTTGACCATGTCTTGTGTTCTAAGTATAGCCAAGGACTTACATTTTCACGGCCAAGATACGTTAAGAATTAACAAATTGGATACTGGTTTCAGGAATGGAGAAGATGGTGATTTGAAGACAATACAAGATACACATGCATACACCTTTCTGTTTGTCATAACAAGTGGGTAAACACAAAGATTCCTTCTTGTATTCACCGAGCACAATGACAGGGGTGTATAGGTGGCTACCATTATGATAAAGTACATATTTTCATAAGAAAAGTGTGGAATGGGAATCTGTGACCCTGAGTGAGGAACGTAGGATAAGCCATGTTCTTCCATGCCTGGCTTCTATTTCTTTTCAAATAGAAACATACCAAGTGTCGAACTGCTAGTTTTAATTGTCTACAGATATTTTAGCACGAGTGCAGCAGCTAATAAAAAGTTAAATAGCAAAAGGAAGCACACGTCCACCTCATCATAAGAGTCTATAAAAGCTTTTGACAAGTAAAAATATTAAAAAAACTTTTAAACCCTGCAGTTCCTAAATAAGTATATTCATCCTCTGTAAATTGCTTAAGATTTTTTTTTAGGTGGCACTATTTTTCTGCTTGATACTCTCCTTGCTTGGTTTCCCAGAGTCTCCGTGATGAATTTGCACTTACTGGTCAGTAACCGCAGACAGGAGCCCATCTAGGGCAGCTCAGGAAAGCCACATGTCACAAATGAGTGTTGGCGTCAGCAGCGGCAGCAACAAGGGTTTCACAAGCTGTGAGTGCAAAGAAAGTTCAAGAGCGGGTAGGAAATGAGGTACTGCCGCTCCAATTCTGTATCTCTGCAGACACTTTCAGACTGAAACGTGGGAGGGATGTGAGTCACAAATATTGCTTCAGAGTGGAGAGGTGAAGAATGTACTGGCTTTTACCAGTTCCACGGTCAGAAGTACATTCCAATCCTGATGTAATTCTTACTATCTACATAGCACGCAAGGTCATTCAACTTTCTTAATGTCACAGGGAAAGTTTTGACGTTTCAGCTGGGCCCTAACACACACACGGGTGTATGTGTCCATGCAGACAATGCGCAAACCAGTACTTTAGCAAATCACACTTACCCCCAGCTAAGTAGCCGACTGTGGAATGGGGGCTCTGCAATGGGAGTACCCAGGGAGCAGAAATGCGTATTTGTACTCTTTAGTGGGAAAGGAAATGAATGCCACCCTAAGCCTGTCTTTTCTGAACTTTTATTGACCCAGTTCTTTGTCTTTTGTTCAATTCTTTAGAAATTGAAAACATCCAGGCATTTCCCGTGGCAAGTCTGGCACATATAACAGGGAGAGGACATAAATAGTTTCCAGTCTCTCCAGTGAACTGGATGTGTAACACAGAATGGAGGTCTGTCACAGCCCCTTCCAGGAATGAGGCCCCAGCCCTGATCTCAGAATTACCGCAGGCTGCATCTGCCATGGACTTTGAGAACAGCTAGAATCACAGTCATCCTTGCCCCTTGTATGACCTTCCCACCTCTTCACACACGAGGATCCCGTAGCCACTTCTGTCAGTGTTCATGTTCTGGGCTTGTTTAACTCTCAAGGAAAGCAATGCCTGGAAGCCAAAAAGATATGTGCTGTTCAACTTCTTCCTGAATAAGACAGCCTTCTGAAAGATTTTCAGTTTTAGCTTAGTTCCTAAGCACTCAGCAACTTCATCTGATGTTAAGGCAAGTAAAGGGAGCTGGATCAGGATGATTCACTGTGGTACATCTTCTCAACTTAGTTTATACGTTCAGTCACATGAGCTGAATGAAAACTGTTGGCACAAATCAAAGGGGGACAAGCAGAACATCCATCTTTTACAAAGAGGAAAGCCGATGGAAATGGCACAGTCAGGAGAAATGATTTGTCTATGGTCACAAAGCTCGTTAGCAAACCCAGAGCCAGAGCCTAGGATTCTGACTTCTGTTTTCTTTTCTGTGTGTTCTTGGATATTGACATCACCATCCTCGGTCTGGCAGTAACCACCTGGGTTAGAGCATGAAGGCATTCCTCTTGTTGGCTGAGTCCAGTTTGACCTGGATATCACATGTGCTCAAGGCCCACGACCTTATTTAGTTATGTCTGCTCTGACTTTCACTTTTGTAAACTATGCTGTGGCTTTAAGACTGTGGATTTGAACAAGGAAAACTAGCTCTGGCAGAGCTACCCGACAAGAAATCATCCAGTGAGTCTGGGAGACCTGTATGTCTCAGAATTGAGGCCAGGGAAGCACAGCAGATATGCAACGATGGAGAGAAAGAGGGAAAACAAACCATCCAACCTGGCAAGCAAGAGAGATCTTTCCTGTTGGAACCCAGCACGGATTTTGTCCCTTGAGGTCGCAAAGCTGCCTGCTTGCCTCATTCAACCTGCTTCTCTCTAGTGCTCTCTTTCTCTCCATTCCCTCCCATTAGTCCTCTTCTCTTCTTTATTCAGTTTTCTCTTGTTCAGTGGAAGAATGATGTTTCTCATTAGTTGTCTTAATATCCTGGGAATAACCCAACACGAGTGACCTTGGGTCCAGGAATCTAGTGGCTCATTCTTTAAGATATGAGTGAGGAGATCACAGTGACACCATCATGATCTCACCTCTGTTCCTTAGGGAAGAACATCTTGGAAGAGGAGGAAACCAATTAAGGAATCTTGATGAATTCTGAATCCCTAGAACCAACTTCCTGTTTCATCTCTTCTGGGCTCTTCCAGGGAAAGCATGTCCTTGTTGGCTCCACACTGACTTTCCATGCCATGAAAGAGACTACAGTTTAGGAGACAGAATATTTCTATACTGTTTTGGGAAATCTTGCCCAGTGGTTGACTCTTTTACTGCTTTGAAGTTTGGGGTTGCTCAAGAAGAGGTTAAGTTAACAGGAACGACAATGCCCTAAATCTTCCTTTGGAGAGTCTGAATTTCCCAGAGAACATAGTTTAGCCTCTCCTAACTCTTTTGAAGGCCAACCCAAAAATTATAACTTAGACAAAAGAATTTAAATGCTGTATGCATCGCTGCATTTAACTCTGAATAAATCTCTAATTGTGTATTCAAGGAAGCCCAGGCCAGTGGCAAAGGTTTTAATTCTCTCACTGTTGGTATCTCACGCTATGGTAATAGATAGGTAAATATTAAGGAATAATCATTTCATAACAACCCACAGACTGGATACCAGAAGACACACTCTCGCATGCAGTGTTTGGAACCAGGCAAAGATGCCATTTCTTAAGAACCAGGCTCTGGAGGGATTTAGGAAGCAATCGAAGAGTGAGGAGCAGAGAGGTGCGTATCTGATTCAGAAGAGGCATACAGGGCCTGGTAGCACCAAGGGCATTCTAAATACTGGCTAAAAACACCTGATTAGATGGAAATGGCTTCCAGTGGCTGACAAAGGATAGAATAGTTTACACTTGATTTTATTTGAACCCACAGACTATTTATTAAGGAACCATTTTTTCCAAGGACCAGATTAAAGAGATCAGTTGAGGGGGAAAGCAAAATCAGTTGAGGGGGAAAGAAAACTGATTTATTAAAGTGTGTTCAGTTTAATTATGTAACTAAGAATAGCATTTGTGTATATCTTATGGATAACAATATACCCGAGTATAATGAAAAAGACTTTGTATGGTAAGTGAAGGTTGAGATTGAAATAGCTTGCCAGACAAGTTTGTGGAAAGTATCCCACATTTCTTGATGGTATCCCCAGATCAACCTAAAAAGAAATGAAATGTCTGGAATCTCTTGCTCCTGAGTAATGGAAAAGATTTTAAGCACAAAGTCTCTTAGCTCACTGGATTATTATTAAATTAGTATTGGTACTTTATCTGAAAGGTGTTATAAATTGTGCACCCTCTGATTTCTTTCAAAGCTATAACTATGAAAGAGTAACTTACCTATCAAATCCAGCCCTATCTTGATAGTATTATGTTTGTAGACTAATTTATGCAGGTAGAGTGGGGCATAACTCACCATATTTGCTTCCTGCAAGGTGGATTACTTCTTTTAAAAAATAGCAAGAGAGATCATAAAACATAGCGTCATAGCGTGACCCACTACTCATTTCATTGCTTAATGTCTCATTGCATGGCCACTCTCTCTGTGGTCATTTTCAATGGAAAAATACCTGAAAGTCATCTACTGAAACTCAGCTGAATAGAATGATTTTAAAAGAATCAATAGACATGCTAATAATAAGGACAGCATTCAAATGCAATGCAGCATTTGTTTCTAATTACTTCACCAAGTCTCGGTTATAAATTAGGTCTGTTATTTTAATTAACAGTCCAGTGGTGCTTTAGGGAGATAAAGAATGTTTTAAAGAATTTTAAAAAAGAAGAAGAAGAAAACCTTCTGATAAAGAACACCCAGTTTTTTCTCTCTGAAGCAACACGATACAGGTTTCAAGCTCTGAGAAAAAAATCTGGGCTAGATGGTTTGTGGATGCTCTATCCACAGTAGATAGGTAGGAGAGGGAGGTAATGTTCTTTGGTACTCCTCTTTTTGTAGCAGCCTATGCCACTTTATTGCATATGTATTTTCTGATATCATGGGGAAGACACCGGGCACCCAGCTATACATGTAGCCAACAGTTGTTGATTAAACACCTATTTTGCACCAGTTCTTGGTCATGAGGTTTCAGCGAATAAGATTAAGATCTAGGCCTTTTCTCAGGAAGACTTCTGTTTAGTAGTACAGAAAACTAATGGTTATAGTGTCATGTCTCCAAGACAATAACAGAATGATAAGAGCTATAATAAAATTGACCCATTGCTTTAATACGTTACATTATTTCATCCAAACTAATATAACAGGCAGAATAATAGGCAGAAAATATTTCATACACATATGCTCCCATTAGTCCTCTTCTCTTCTTTATTACTCAGTTTTCTCTTGTTCAGCTGAAGAATGATGTTTCCCATTAGCTCTGTCTTAATACCCTGGAAATAACCCAATGCTAGTGACCTTGGGTCCAGGGGTCTAGTCACAAGTTCCAGGCATTCGTGACTTGGGCAGTGAGATGTCTGCTACACGTATAGGTGACCACAAACTCTGTATGTCAGAAAATTGAGCTTTATTACAAATTTTAATTTCAACTCAATGATAGAATGGAATGTTAAGTGCAAGGAATTGCTGAGTACAGTATATCTAATTGACTCATTGAACAGATGAAGAAACAAAGACCTAGAAAAACTAAGCCATTTCCTAAGCAGACAGAAAATCAGAAGGGAAGAGGGGAACATTAGATTTTAGCTCTTCTCATCCTTAGTATAACGTGTTGGAGAAGATACTTTGGTCTTTACAATACAGTCGTTTGTCTGGTTTTGTCTAACTGGAGTTCCCTATAAACTCAGGGCCTGTGGCTCTTACACTCTGATCTGTTGTGCTGCTGATAAAGTGGCCCAAGTCAGCAAACCCAGCTGGTAAATGCAGTTAATACTGACTTTTTACGAAGAGAAAGAGAAGGAAAAGACAGACTCAAGGATAGAAAGCCATCTGAAGTTTCTTGAGAGTGTCTTGTTTTGGGGCATGAACCTGAAACGAATGCCCACTAGTTATGTAACTGATTTCCTTATTTTGGTGGACTCATGGGAAGTGGATTAGTTCCCTGAGGCGCTATAACACATTATCGCAAACTTTGGAGGCCTAAAACAACTGAAGTTTATTCTCTCACAGTTCTGTAGTTCACAAATTTGTAAGATATGAATCTGCTCCTGGGCTCTTCCAGCTTCTGGTGGCTGCTGGCATTCCCTACCATTCCCACCTCTCCTCTGTACCAAGATGACCTTCTTTACTTCCTCTTAAATGGTTTTCCTCATACAAAGATATACATGTTTGCGTGTAGGACCCCACTGGATAATGCAGGAGAATCTTCTCATTTCAAGACCCTTATTATCTCTCCAAAATCCTTTTTTGCCAGGAAGATAACAACCACAGACTGTTTTTTCTTTAGTTTATTTCAAAGAAAATAAAAAAGATCCATAGCAAAATAACAACAGCGTAGACAAAGACAAAGCACAAACAATAAAAAGGTCACAGGGTTTCAAAACAAAGTGATAAGAATTAACGGTGGTTGTTGTATTACATATTATCATCTTTAGCGAAGTTGCTCAGATTACCAGATGTGAGAATGCAAGATTGAGCATAGCATTAAAGAAAATAAAAAATAATAATAAAACCATTAGAAATAATAAAGTTTCACTAGGCAAGATGGTAAGAATTCACCAATAGTTGTTAGGTTGCATATTATCCTCAAAATAGTTGTTCAGAGTACCAGATACAAGCATGCAAAATTGGCCAAAAAATTAAGCATTAACTATTCCGTTCAACAAACCATTACACATCAGCAGTACCTTTATCCTAGCCAGCTATCCATATACAAATTATTCCTTTTGTTTTTTTTCCTTCTTTTTCTCCTTTCCCACGTCACAGTTCTTTCCTTTGAGCGGTTTCTATCCCTTTCATAATATCTATTGTACATTTTGGGTTTTATTTACTCTTTGAGGTTCTTACACCAGGGAGACAATGTGATGTTTACACATGTGTGTCCAATTTATTTCAGTTATGAGTAAGATCTCTAGTGGCATCCATTTACCTATGAAAGCTTCGAGTTTATCTTTTTTATAGCTGAGTAATACTCCACTGGGTAGAAATACCACATCTTTTTTATCCATGCCTCAATTGATGGGCACTGGGGCTGTTTCTGAGATTTAGCTATGACAAATTGTGCTGCTCTAAAGATGGCTGTACATAATCATTGTGGTGGTTTTAATTCTTCTAGGAATGGATCCAGAAGGGGAATAGCTGGGTTAAGTGGGACTTCTGATCGTATTTTGTGAGGAATCTCCAAACTGATTTCCACAGCAATTTCACCAATCTACATTCCCACCAGCAATGGAGAAGGGTTCCTTTTTCCCCACAGCCTCTCCAGCATTTGTTATTGGTTGATTTCTTACTGATAGCCGTTTTTTCTGGGTTGAGATTGAATCTCAGTGTTGTTTTAATTTGAATTTCTCAAATAGCCAATAATGTTAAACATTTTTTCATAAATTTATTGACCATTAGTATTTTATCATCTGAGAAGTGTATGTTCATCTCAGATGCCCATTTTTGGACTGGGTCTTTGACTATGAGAACCTGATATTTTTAATTCTTTATTTGTTCTAGATAGAAGTCCTTTGTTTGAGGGACAGTTGCCTAACATTTTTTCCCAATCATGGATTTTCTTTTTACTTTGTTGGTGATTTTTTTTTCATGCGCAAAAACTTTTCAATGAGATAAGATCACAGTTGCTGATTCTTTAAAATGTCTCCCATGCAGTTTGACTTTTGTTCACAAACTCTCTGCCTACCCCTATGTCAAGTTATCTGTGTACTTTATCCTCCGGTAGATTTAGCGTTTCTGTGTTAACATTTAGATCACTGATGCATTTGGACTCTGATTTAGTGCATGGTGATAGATATGGGACTAGTTTTAGTCTTTGGCATGTGGAGAGCCAGTTTTTCCCACACCATTTGTTAAAAGAGGCTATATTTCTTTCAGTGAATATGTTTGGCCCCTTCATCAAAGATAAGGTGGATGAGTGTGTTCATAGTTGTGTTTTCATCTTCTAGTCTGTACCGTTGATCTTCAGGTCTGTTTTTTGTTTTTTTTTTTTACAAGTACCATGTTGATTTAATCACAGTAGCTTTGTAGTACAATTTCAAGTCAGGGATTGTGATACCTCCTGCCTTTCCTTTGTTTCCCAGGATTTCTTTTGCTATTCTAGGCCCCTTCTGGTTCCAGATGAATTTTAGGATTGTTCTCTCTAGATCTGTGAGGTGTACTAATGGTATTTTAATTGGGATTGCATTGAACCTATACAACAATTTTGGGAGTATGGCAATTTTCACAATGTTGGTTCTTCCTATCCATGAGCAAGGAATACCCTTCTATTTTCTGAAATCCTCTTCAATCTCTTTTTTCAGAATAGTGTAATTTCAGTATATAGCTCTTTTACTTCCTGTGTTATATTAATTCCTAAGTGTTTTATCTTTTAGATGCTATTGTGAAAGTTGTGATCTCCCTAATTTCTCTCTCAGTCTGCTTGTTGTTTGTATACAGAAATGCTATTGATTTTTGAATGTTGACTTTGTATTCACCTATGCTACTGAATTTGGTTATCAAATCTATAAGCCTTTTGGTGGAGTTTTTGGGATCTTCTATGTAGAGTATCATGTCATCTGTAAATAATGATAATTTAACTTCTTCCTTTCCTATATTTATTCCCTTTATTCTCTCTCTTGTCTAATTTCTCTGGCTGATATTTCCAAGACTATATTGAATAGGAGTGGTGACAGTGGACATCCTTGTCTTGTTCCTGATTTTAAAGTGAAAGCTTTCAGTTTTTGTCCTGTTAGTATGATGTTGGCTCTTGATTTGTCATAGATGGCTTTTATCAGAGTGAGATAAAGACCATCTATTCCTATTTTTGGTAGTACTTTTAAGATGAATGAGTGTTAGACTTTATCAAAAGCTTTTTCTCCATCTATTGAAATGATCACAAGGTTTTTGTCTTTGGCTCTATTGATATGGTGTATTACATTAATTGATTTCCATATACTGAACCATGCCTGCATTTCTGGGATGAATCCCACTTGGTGTATAATCCTCTTGATGATTTGCTGCATTCTGTTTGCTAGTATTTTACTGAGAATTTTTGGATCTGTATTCATGAGGAAGATTGGCCAATAGTTCTCTTTTTTGTTTGGCTCTTACTCTGGTTTTGGTATGAGGATAATACTTGCCTTCAGGAATGAGTTAGAGGGAATTCCTTCGGTTTCAATTACATTAAAGCATTTGAGGAGAATTGGCATTAAATCTCAAAATTTCTTGTAGAATTCTGTGGTGAATCCATCAGGACCTGGGCTTTTCTTTGTTGGTAAATTTTTTATTACATTTTCAATTTTACTGGATGATTTTGAGTTATTTAGGATTTTTATATAATCTTCATTCAGCTCTGGTAATGCATATGTACCTAGGAATCTCTCCATATCCTCTGTGTTTTCCATCCTACAAGAGTGAAGATTTTCAAGATAGGTGTTGATGATCTTTTGAATTTCTACAGGATCTGTAGTGATTTCATCCCTTTAATTCCTTATTGCCTGAATTTTAGTGTTTCTTTCCTTTTGTTTTACAAGCTTGGCTAGGGGTTTATCAGTTTTATTTATTCTTTCAAAGAACTAACTCTTTAATTCATTAATTCTTTGCATTGTTTTCTTAGTCTCCATTACATTAATTTCTGTTCTGGGCTTTATAATTTCCTGCTTTCTTTGGGCTTTTGACTCAGTCTTTTTCTAGAAGCTTGAGGTGCAGTGTAAGACTGTTTACTTGCGCTCATTCTGTTTTCCTGGTGTGAGAATTCACTGCTGTGTTTCCTTCTGAGGATTGTTTTCACTGCATCCCAGAGATTCATATAAACTGTATCTGCATTTTTGCTGAATCATAAACATTGTTTAATTTCTTCTTTTTTTTTTGTCTGTGACCCACTGGTTGCTCAGAAGGGGGTTATTTAATTTCTATGTGTTTATTGAGCTTTCACAATTTCTTATGTCATTACTTTCCAATTTCTTTGTACTATGGTCCGATAGTATGCATGAGATAAATTCAATTCCTTTGCATCTACTTAAGCGTGTCCTCGGGCTGGAGGTACAGCTCAGTGGGCTAAGTGCTTGCCGCTAAGCACTAAGGCCCTGAGTTCGATCCCCGGTCCCGAAAAAAAAAAAAAAAAGCGTGTTCTAAGTGCTAGTATATGGTCTGTGTTAGAGAACGTCCCACATGCAGCTGAGAACAACGTGTATTCTGATGTTGTTGAGTGGAACACTCTGTAAAAGTCTGCTAAGCCCACTTGTTCACAAGTTTTGTTTAGTTCTGTTACTTCTTTAATGATTTTTTTGTCTAGTTGACTGATCTCTGTGATAACGGGTTATTAAAATCACCTATTTTGGCTGTGTTACTGTTTATTTTATTTTTCATGTCTAGTAAAATTTGTCTTATATAGTTGAATGCTCCTGTATTTGCTCCATAGATATTTATGATTCTTATCTCTTCCTTTTGCAGTTTTCCCTTAACAACTACGTAGGGACCTTCTTTATCTCTTTTGATCGTTCTTGGTTTGAAGTTCACATTGTCTTCAAACAGAATAGCTACACTTGCTTTTTTCTGGGTTCCTGTCACATGGAATATTGTTTTCCTTCCTTTATTTTTCAGTCTATGAATTTTGTTTTGAGCTAAATGTGTTTCTTCTGTTCTGCATGTTATTGGATTTTGTTTCTTGATCCATTCTGGCAGTCTGCATCTTTTGATTGGTGAATTGAGGCTGTTAACATTAATGGTGATAACTGGTATGCATTGGCTTATCTTTGTCATGTTATTTGCCTGCTGTTCCTCTTTTTCCTCTCTGTCTAATTGCTCACTCTGCTTGGCAGTTCCTGTTGCTCTTGAAATCGTGGTGATTTACATCTCTTTCTAGAATATCTTCTAGTATGTTTTGTAGGGCTTGTTTGGCCCTTATGAATTTCTTCAGTTGTTCTTTGTCATGGAAATATTTTATTTCTCCTATATTTTGAAGAATAGTTTGGCAGGCTACATCAATCTGGGTTGGAAGTTATTTTCTTTCAGGACCTGAAATACTTCACTCCAGGTTCTTCTTGACTTGATGGGTTGTGTTGAGAAATCTGCTGTGATTCTGATGGGCTTTCCTTTATAGATGATCTGTTTCTTTAATCTAACAGCTTTTAATATTCTGTTCTTTTGCTGAATTTCTGGGATCTTAATTACTATAGATCTGGGTGTGGATTTATGTTCTTTATGGCTAATTGGAGTTCTATATGCTTCACTTGTCTGTACGTCAGATTCTTTTTCCATGCTTGGGAAGTTTTCTGCTATTACTTCTGCAAATAGAGTTTTTATGTCATTTGTGTTGACTCCTGATGTTTCATAGTTACATATTAATCTGACATTGTTTTTCTTTGCTTCATCTTGCAGTTGTTGAATTGTTATTTCCTGGTTCCTTGTTCTTTTGAAGAGATCTTTCCTTTCACAATTGTTAGTTGCAATGCTGGCTTCAAGGTCTAAAAGGTCAGCTTCATTTAACCAGTGTTTCCAGCTTTCAATGAGATTTTTAATTTCCTGGATATGTGTTTGAATTTGTTTCAGGCACTCTAGTCCTTTCCTATATTGTTCACTCAAGCTTTCCAGTATTTTTCTATGCTCCTCTATTTTCTTATCTGTGTATTCTTTAGATGTGCTGAACAATTCTTTCAGTATTGTCATCATTTTTTTTTTTTTACATGAGAGATTATTTCTGATCTGATGTCTTCTATGGCCTGATAGAGTTGTTTCTTTACTTCAGTTGCTACCATTTCAAAAATTTGAGGTGTATGGTTTGCATGCTTTTCTGTGTTGATGTCTCCTGGACTTGTTCTGGGTGGGCTGAAGGTCTGAGATTGCATTTTACTTCTTCATTTTGTCATTTTTGTAGATCCAGAGGTTCCCTGGAGCTCAGCCTCACTCCTGTGATGGTGTGGAAGTGGTAAGACAAGGACCCAGTGGCGCCCAGTTCTCAGCACGGCTCCCACAATGGGACACCATTGTGGGGGCAGGGTGTTTTCACAGATGCTCCTGAAGCTCTTTGAGGTTCTGTTGACTCACATGCTGGTGGGGGAGGGTTGGATGCGTGGTCATAGAGGCTGCTGAAACTGTCCACAGCTCAGCTTGGCTACCACATGGGGTTCCTGAAACTGTCCAGGGTACAGCCCAGCCTCCACAAGGGTGCATGTGTGGGCAGGTCATGGTCACCGAGGCTCCAGAAGTTGCCTGGACCTCGCCCAGTTCACATGCCAGTGGGGGAGGTGTGAGAGCACAGTC
Organism: Dinomys branickii; assembly: GCA_004027595.1. Classification (NCBI taxonomy): domain Eukaryota; kingdom Metazoa; phylum Chordata; class Mammalia; order Rodentia; family Dinomyidae; genus Dinomys; species Dinomys branickii. Next base: position 42,323 of record PVLD010002195.1, read on the forward strand.
ACTGAGGCTGCTGAAGCTGTCCGGGGCTCAGTTTGGCTCCCATGTTGTTGGGGAAGGGCGAGGAGCAGTTCAGTGAGGTTCCTGAAGCTTTCTGGTGTTCAGTCTGCATTCTGCAAGGGTGGGGGTGAGTCATCATCACGAATGCTCCAGAAGTTGCATGGGACCCAACCCAATGCCCACGCTGGTTGGGGGGCTCTGAGGGCATAGTCACCGAGGTTGCTGAAGCTGTCTGGAGTTCAGCTTGGCTCCCACAAGAGTAGTGGGGGAGATTCTAGATTTTAAGATATGAATATCTTTGTGCATTGGGGAGAGGTATTATTCAACCTCCTACCGATGGGTAATTGCTTATCTATCCTTAACTCTGAGGTCGTAACTCATTCTCTTCCTGCTTTGGCATCATCCATTTTGCCCATAATTACTGTGCCCTGAATATTTAGAGAGAATTTTATTACATTTTTTTTACACATCTCTCAAAATTTCTTATCGGTTTTCTCCAGTTTATTATATACTTCTCATGCTTTTTCCTAGATGTTTGGTTATCTGTCTTCATCAGTGCCCTGAAGTAATTAAAAATAAGTGAGGAGCTGAATTTAAAATCAAGGAATCAAGAAACTTGTGCTTAGTATTAGGAGAACTGTGTTGTTCTTTACAGCTAGTTTTAGAGTTGGAGGAAATCTTCTGAATTGACTGCTGGAATCAATGAATCAAGTGTTCTTATTCCCTGCCAGGCAGTCAAAGAAGATGGTTGTGTGCTTTAATAATCATCATTGATTCACTGTCAGATAGGCCTGTGATTAAGACAATTTTTCAGTGGCCATGGATCTAGCTCAGTGGCGTAAGTGCCTGCCTGGCAAGTGCAAGGTCCTGAGTTTGATCCCTGATACCAAAAAAAAAAAAAAACCAAACAAGACAACTTTTCAATAGTATAGACTTTAAATACAAACATCTCTTCATTCTATAAACGGAAAAGAAAACTGATAGATGGGGTGATATGCAGAAACTTTGTGAAAGAAAAATAAACACGACTATACCTTTTTATACCTTCTGGGCAATTCTATGCTTGGCACGGCCCCTTCAAGGTATCTAGTCTGATTTTCTGACTAGAGTTGACGTGTAGGCATGGAAGGCAACTTTGTAGTAGAGCCAGACAGCACCATACATGGTTCTACAGGAAGTATACAGTTTAGCAGGCAAGTTGCACTGGAGTAAGATTTAGCATTGGTCAAAGATGCTGGATTGATTACCAACCTGAGACCATAGGCGTAAACACTTCTGAGACTAGTTTCCTAAGGAGAATGCCTTGGTCTCACTCCCACAGGGAACCTCTGGCCCAGTTCAGGACAGAGCTCAACACAAGCGGCAAATCCAGGAGGAGCGAATGGAAAAGGCAGAGACCCAGCTCTTCATGAACTGCATTAATCCCCATTGTTGTGGTCCCCAGTTTAATAATGAATTTTCCTTTCTAACAAGCAAGTTCCACTCCTCTATAACAGAATAACAATGATAAATTTACCTTCATGCTTAGGTTCTCAGTTCATGCTGCAAAAAGTTACATTCCATTGTTTCAAATTCTTCTGTGTAGGTCAAGTATAGCTAGCTGCAAGTTCATTCAGTATAGGGAAAGGACTTTGGTTATTATTTCTTCAGATGATGGGGAATAAATGATAAAGAAATTATTATATATATTATATATAATATATGTTATATATATATATATATATATCAGAGATAACTATATTGCCCACAGATTATAAGTAATGTATATTTAATACTCTTCCAAGAGAATTTGAAGAATTAAAAATAGAAAAGTACTGCTATTTTTCATCTTGTATCATGACAAACCATCATTGCCAAGGAGAAGAAAGGACGAATCTGGTTTCTGAAGAGTTCCAATACAGAGCATAAAAAGCATCTTGCTATGAATAGAGAATCTAGCTCTCTAGATGACCACAAGTCTTATCTGAGCATTAATGTCCTAAATGGTTAAGTGTAAAAGAGTATCTAACTTGCTGCCTTGTGAACATAACATCTGTTTTGAACTAGAAAATACATGTTAGGTGTTATTATCCACATAACTTCATTATAATGGAGAAATATTCTTCCACTGCATGATGATTTTTCCTGTGAATGAGTAACTAGTTCAACATTTACATTCAAGTTGTAGCTTGCCCATAACTTTTCTTGGCTGCTTTTCCATATCCAGTGTGGCAGCAGTTGTGACTGAATTAGTCTAACTGCTCAGACACCTGCACTTTCATTCAGTCGCTCTGGTCTCCTTTCCATGGCCAAGGACTACAGTCATTTGTCCTCATCAGTGTGGCTCCCGTTACTGACGCTACCAACCCTGCGGCAGGTGGCACATCAACGCAACCCTCAGAGAGGCCTCCAAGGTCAGCACCTGTAAGAAAGCTACCAGGCCAGGCCCATCTTCCAGGCCCTCCACAAGCAGAGGCAAGAAGAAAAGCAGTGCTAAGGACTGGGAATGAAGGGCTTCAGCCCTGCACCAACTGTAACCTTCTCCTTATCCCCAGAAGAGATGAGTGATGTTGGTCCTGCTGCTATGATCTCCTTCTGTCCTCCCCCAGATTGTCCCCAGTGCAGATTTCTCACAGTGCTCAGGGCCTTACTGGTTACTGAAACATTAGTGTACTTCTATCGTGGTTTTTAAATAGCTGCTGTGCAGAGCACTGAGTAACACACACTACCAGGTGTTCACCTGGACTTCTCCATCCCCTCCTCATGCCCAGTGATGTAAAGGTTAGCCCAGTACAGCACATTTTGGACACTCAGTCTGATTATGAAAGATGGCTTAAATACTTCTCCTAGCTCATCCCCTTTGGCTCGCAGGATCATAGAAAAGATAGATTGGTTTCCATTTGAAAATGTTTAATTTCTATCTCACAATAAATATTAAAAGAGCAGCATGTCCAAGATATCATTCAAAGCATTAGAGATGATTCAGGTGTCCATTGAGTAGACAGGGGAATGGCCAGTCTAGTCTCTCTTGTGGCCCAGTTCACCTTGAACCAATGAAGAAAAGTTTCAGAGATTTTTTTTTAGAGACCTGTTACTTTCCTTTGATTATGCAAACTCTCACTATAACAATACAAATTCATTAAGAAGTGAGGTTAGAGGGGAAGCTTCTGTTGAGTGTCACTTTTTTACTTATGAAATTGTCCTATATGGAAATTGATTTTTTTAAAGCCCAGGTAGTTTAAAATTTATATACCATGTAGAATGGGAGGAGACAGGGACCCTAAAACTATTTCATAAAGGAAACAAAACTTTTCTGCCTGCTGTCATATTTTCCTCTGATCTTCTTGTACTATTGGCTTAATATGCCACCCAGCAGAGGACACTTTCTCAGATGCCACATAAATCCCACGGATACTGAAGTGTCTGATAAAATATGTATATAACTAATATATTGTTGAGCCTCCAGCAAAATACCAGTCAAAAAAATCGTTTTTACCTAGAAACAACAGGGTTGTAAAGGTAAGGTGATGAAATCTGCAGGTAGGGGAAATAGCATTGCTTTTCATAATGAGCATTCGTCTTCTTCGCAAGAGGCCACACACAGATGTTCTTCTTGCTCAATGATTAGAGAAATCCCAGGAAAATAAATTCTTTGAAAGCTATAGAAAACAACTAAACCCTGTCTGAGGTGCTCAGATTTCATGGTCCTTGAAATGCAGAAGGTGGGTGTAGGGACACAAAGAGAGTGGAAGGGCAAGAAAGGGAGAAAAAAGAGAAATGGCCACCAGAAGAGAGCACATGCCGCCAGGCATTCTCCCTGCGTGAATCCACACTCCTAAGTACCTTGGAAACACCCGTGGTGGATGGAAACCAGTTTATATTTTTTGTTACCTACACTTCAGTCCAGAAGTGAAAACATATCCCTGAATATTCACATCTTTCCATTCAACCACCCAAGAAGTGTGTTCATGACCTAACAAGTCTCAGCCACGCTTACCCAGGGTGCTGTGGCTTCTCATGGAGGGCACTCTTCCTCTGCTCTGCAAAAAACTTTCCTGCTCCCTGTGACATATTGTTGTGGTCTAAACCAAAATGTCCCCCAAAGTCTCCTGTGTTTGGAAGGTGACTGGATCATGGGTTTATCCACTGTTGAATTGATAACTGAATGTACTGTGGGTGGTGGGGCCCCGTCCAAGGAGACAAGGCACCAAGGGCCATGGTCCAGAAGGGTGTATTCTTGTCCGTGGCTCCCCCACTCCATTTCTCCCTCTTTCCTGGCTGCCACAGCTTCAGCGGGTCTCCTCAGCCATGCCTCTCTACCCTGCTGGTGCTGCCTTAGTGCGGGCTCACCATGCCTGGACTGAAAGGCTAAGCCAAAATAAATCACCTTCCCTTCAGTTTCAGGTGTCAGATATTTAGTTACAGTGATGGGCAAGTCATTAATACACATGGTGCTTGCTGTAACCAAGTAGGTCTGATGGTCATGAAGCTACCAGAAGGCACAGGTGACTTTTGAGCTTCAGTCCTAATGGGACTATTGAACTCAGCTTGCATCTGAGGGCTACAACAGCACACAGAGGAACAGTTAACTTTCTGGGTTTTTCCAACCATGTCATCTTTGGCTGATTGGATTGTTATTAGGAGGCTTCTGATTTAGACAAATGACACAAGTACTGAAAACCACTTAAAATGAGGTGTAATGTAAATAAGGTTTTGCTTAGACCTGGAGATAAGGGATAGATCCATTTACTGACTCAAAGTGTCATTTTCTGTGAGACCCAGAAAAAGGTTACAGTATGATTAACTGATGCTGTAGGCCCTTCTAATATAATCTACAGAGTCAGTACTTAGCTATCTCTCTTATAACTAGTAAAATTTATAGTACTTTAAAAAACTGGTCTTCTCACAGAGGACTATAAAACTTAGAGATAGACCAAGAATTTGGTAACAGAAGATCATTGCAAATGTCTAGAGTTATGTCACATTAAATGTTCTTAGAAGCATACTTTTATTGGATTCTTCTGACTGCTAAGAGCCTAACCTGATTCTGACTGGCAGATTCTATTCACCAAATTGCCAGCCCTCATAACTGGCAGCAGCTACCTCAAAAGAGCATGTGATTCAAATAAGTTACAATGCAAATGAGAAAACGGATTTCCCAACCTATTAAATTACTTGTCTAGGATCACACTGAAAGATTTTATTACATTATCACACCCTAAGTACTTTCCCATACCTCAAAGTTCAAACGTATGTATAACTTAAAAGCAGTATTTAGGAGGATAGTAACGATGTCATTCTGAGTTTCGATGATTGGTAGAGAATCTGATTGACTGGTGGGAAATCCTATGAATATGTTTTAAGAAGGGTTTTGGAGTCACACTCAGGTTTATCAGGAAAGAGCACGCAAGGTCCAAAACAATTTCTATCATGGGAAAAGGAAAGAAGGTAGATGTCATATGTCTGATCTTGAAGCACCCAATTTTTGTACAAACATTATCAGATGTGCTTGAACTATAAGTAATGGTAGGAACTGATTTTATAAGCTGTTAGTGAAAGGACCATAAATAATAAACGTAGACCTAGCAATGGTGGTCAAATAGCACATCAGGTGCCTTCGATTTGCCTGTGCTGAGAACCATGTGGGTTATAGTGCAGCGGGGACAGATGCTGATGGACCAGTGGCCTGTCCTATTTATTGCACTGGGAAAATCATTTCGCACCCCTGTGTTCACGTAGTCATTTAATCAGGACACAGTACTCAATGTTTTGAAAGTGCTTTCAGTGGATTTTCTTATTTGATGTTCACAGCACCTATTAAGGGGGTTTTAGAAAAAAAATTGAAAGATAGGAAAAGGATTTCATTTAATATAAAGCTCTCAAGGGCAATGTAAAGTATTTAAAAGATCTAGGGGTGAATGTTGCATTCAGAAGTTCAGGTGGAAGCTTCTCTATCTATACTAAGTGACTGAGAAGAGTAAAGCAATCTGTTGCTCACATTTCATTTTTCAAAAATTGCTTTGAAATTTTCTCATATTTCATGGTTAGTCGGCTGGTAGTCTAACTTCTGGAGGAGAACAAAGCCTTTAGAATTGTCAGCATGCCTAAATGAGAGGCCAGAGTTCAAATGAAGCCACTCAAGTATTATTTGAATCATTCCAAATGTCAGTCACCAATTCTCTGTGCTGCTGATGTCTGACTTTCATTCAATGAACAGAGAAAAAGGAAACTCAATAAGTCCTACACTTGTATTTGTCAGTTGGATGAGAAAGCTTCTTAGCTCTTGAAAAGCATGCAGATTCTAAAAAGCACTACAGAATGCATCTTACCAGGAATTATTGCCATTGTAACTTCCTTAGTGGCCGAGAATACCACAAAGAGTGAACATCAGTTAGTCAGAACCTTTTAAGAAAGTCCATTCAATTTATATTTCTCAAGGTATTGTCTCCAAATATCTCTAGCAGAACCTCCTTCCTGCCAATGCCAAAGGTCAATTCATTTCATCAGAAGGTAGTTCTGAAGGGAGTTCTGGGAATTGTGACATATCTTAGACGCTTCCTATGTTCACTGATATCTTAGAACCTTTATACTAGTTTTGCTATAGATCAGACCGATATGGTATGAGAAATGTCAAAAGTATTGGCCAAGGCTCTTGTTTTCCCTACTGGTACGGCAAATCAGAAAAAATGAGCAGTTTTCTACCCATTACAAGTTTATGGATGTAAGGATGGTCATCAGCTGACTACTAGAACCCTAGGTCTCATGGTTTGTTTTCCAGGGCCATGTTTCCAGGCAAAAGGAAGTATGTGTTCACCAGCAGGGCATCCTGAGTAGCAAAGAACAGTCTCAGGGATCGTGGCTTTGCCACATTTTTTCAGCCCTAGGCCTTAACTTTCTTGATATGATAGCTACAGGTTAGAGAGGAGAGAAAGGAGGAGGGTAAGATAGAGGACAGATAAACAGAGCGAGGGGTGAGGGCAGCCACATCACCACCACCAGTAACAGCACTTTCCTCACAGCCCCAGAGCCGTTCATTAACTTTATTTGGAGGAGGTCTGTTCGCAATGCCTGCTCTTTTCAATTAGAAGCAGTCACATCCTGAACGCTACAAATGGTTTGCGTCTACTTTCACCACTTCTCTCTTCATTCTTTTTTCTTGTTTTATTCCTTTATTCTCTCTCACTTTGCATACACTGATGTGTTCCTGGATACTATGGATCTTCCTAAACTCTCCTGCAGATTGGCCTCTTAGAAAACAGCTCGTTTGCCTCTCCTAAAAAGTCAAACATGAAGAATCTTGCTGGCACAAAATAAACAGCCAAATCCTAGCCATGGCTACATGATCAGGGGATTTGCATACACACGGAAGCCTCTAGCTGGGCAGAGTGATGGGCAGGTGCCCTTTCACAGAAGAGGTGAAGCATCAGCTTGATGGTGACACTGTGAAAACACAGAACACGTTAAGTCAATTACTTCTACATGCTGCTATGTTTCCAAAAGGTAGATAATGGGTCAGGGTGACAAGAGGTAGAAGAAAAGAGTCTCTGCTCCTAGGGACCTACTTGAAGAAGCTGTGCCTCTCACCTGTGCAACTCTGGGTATTTGGGGTTTATAGTTGCTAGATCCTCCATGGATCATGTGCCCTCTAGGGACACAGGTGTCCTATCACACTTTAAATTGTGGCTGCCATCTGATCATTATAGACTCATTATACCAAAAGACCAGCAAAGCAAGAGAAGGATTTACCATGTTCATGGAAGTAACCCAACACTGACAATCAAGTAGAAATAGCTCTACTGGGATCAGAGGCCCTATGTAGACCCAATTCATTAGCATATCTCTTGATATTATCCAGTAAAACTTTGATGATCAATGGATATGTACAATAATTACAAATTGAAAAAGCACAGTAACAAGAAGCCCAGATCCCCTTCATGTATGAAAGTCTGGGTTCCTTCAATAATGAAGCCATCAAGACCAGAAAAATGTAGTGTCAGGGGTTGGGAACAGGGAAACTAGTAGAATAAGGGTCTCATCAGATCTTCTTGCTAATCCTGACATTACTAGAGAGATTCCCCTGAAAAACAGATCAAAAATGGGAGTAGAGAAAGAGAGAAAAAACAGGCCAAAAAAGGTACCAAATGGCCTTGGGACTTGCACCAAGAGATCAAAGAAAGAATTGACAACTGCCCCTACTTCCGATAGAATATAGGAAAAGGAAAGGGGGAACTAATTAATTTTAAGGCAGTTATGTACTCACACCTGTGCTCTCACATATACCTATCTATACATGGGTATTTACTTGAAAGTCACTGTATTATTTTCTCTCGGGTCATTATAGAATACAACAGCTAGCCACACGGCCCTTGCTAACGCTAAGGTGACCACAAATAAGGCACCACTTGCCAATCCACCATCCACCCCAAAGATAAGGCCTTAAAAGGTAGGACAAGGAGAAGTGGACAGAAAAAACTGCACGTAGACTGCCAGAAGAAATGACATTAGGCAGTGGCGCCTGGAAGCCAAACCAGTTATGGCAAGTTCCAGATGTGTGGGGGGGGCGAGGATCTCTGACCCCCTCCCTGACTAAATACAGCTGGGAACCAAAGGCTCATGGGTGCTCCATCTTTCTGGAGCTCCCTATCCTGATTGTTTCTTATCAGGGTAGCTACCTATCTTCTTCTCCGCCCTGCTTTCCCTTTTCCTCTTTATAAGTAAAGTATTTTCCTTTTGCAAAACCTTTTTCCTCGAATTTTTTTACTGGGGCTGAGTTTTACCATCATGGTGGGCTCCTTGGACAGCACGGCAGCGGTGCCTGTCCCCTAGATGTCTAGATGTGACACAGTTGGTTCCCTGGCCAGGAGCCAGACTCTACAACAGCATGGGCTAGTGGAGTTGGGCAGCGAGATTCGTTAAACTAACTGCAGAAGTAAGAGCTGTGCTTTAATCTGAGACAGATCTGAAAACCTATTCCAGCTCCATAGTTGAAGTCTGCTGTGACTACATCATAGATCAGTTTATCGCTCTCTCTGTTTGATCTTATTTCCCTCATGCATCAAACAAGTGTTTTCTTGAAGATGTTGAGAATACCTTCTTCCACTAAGCTTCCTGCTCACAAGTCTGTCTCAGCAGTTACTTCCTAGAAACTTAGCTTGTGACAACAGAATGTATCACTGATACTCCAAAGTGGGCTCAATTTACTTTCCCAAGAAGTCATTTAAAAACAACAACAACAACAAAATCTCTTCCATTATAGCATAATTTATCGTTTTAAATCTTATATATTGACTTTGCTGCCAGTGGAGGCTCCACTGGCAATAAAAGCAGATGAAATCATTAAATATTTCTGTCCACATTTGCAATTCAGAGCACTGGACATAAATGCCATTTATTGAGCAAAATATGGAAAGTGCCAGCTTTAGGAAGATCCCACGTGATTCACATAGCCTTTAGGAAGCTTAAGCCATTTGGAAATAAGAATTCTCTAAGGTTCTCCCAAAAGATAGGTTTTGGAACTATTGTTGAGTTTAATTTACATGTCCAAACAAAGCAGATTTACTTGTAGACCCATTTGGAAGCACACATATGGTTTGGGTTTTTCCCCAACACCAATTTATTGACTTTTAATCAAAATATATAGGGCTATTTGTAGTTTCAGAAAGAGAAATGGTAAATCTTACTGGGTCCAAAGTTTAACAGATATCCCAAACTGTTTCTCAAATTGACTGCGAACCTAAAGTCATAAAGCCTTAAGGCTAATGGAAGCTGAATCTTGCTGATTCTCTTTAAAAATATAATACATCCAAATACTGATTTTTTAAAATGTCTGGGCCAGCTGGTGATATTTCAAGGGGAAAATTGGAAAGATTGTTCTATACCTTTAGGCGAGAGTGAATTATTTCAAACACCAAGTGGTTCCAAAGCCCATGGAGCTCAAGAAGCTGGGTTGCAGGAGTTTTCTAGTGGACACTGTACTTGGCATAATAAACTTCTTTTCCTGCTTCATTCCCTCCACCTTGAAATAGCCCCCTGCCCTGCAGCCAGCCCTTGAGACAGACCTTGGAGTTGAATGATGGATAATAGTCATTTTTACCAATTCGCTTTGAGAAGCATGTTTAGTTTCCCACTGCTAAAGCAATGGGAACTGTTCCCTTAGGAAGATGGTAAAAATGCAATCCAAACAGTTCAAATTTCAAAGGTCAAATTCACAATTCTGTGCTGCAGCCTGGTTTTCTCCCCACAGGCAACATGGTATTACACACGGGATAAAAGACTGCATTCACATGTACGGGTTGGTCATCAGCTGTCAGAGCTGGGGAGGACCTTGGAGATTACCCACGTCTTTGCCTTTCTTTTCTGGATGAGACAAAAGCCTTCAGGGAAGTGGTAACAGAATGGAGGGGAAAAGAGACCCAAGTTGGACTTTGGAACACAAAGTTCTTAACTGTGTTCTCAGACACACTGGCCATTCTAGTTATTTGGATTATTCCTTTGTGGAGTAATTTCTCCCCATTTATCCACTTGATCTCTACATTTCCAGCTCCCCCCAGTGACCCTCAACCTTGTCACCTCTAGCAGTAGGCTGACAGTGCTGGAAAGGTGTTAGGTAGTTCACCTCTCTGGGAGCCGCCACGTTCATTATTTTTTGCGTTGTCCTTTTATGTAGAACAGATGTGTGTAACACCCTGCTGATGCTGACCGCTTCATGACACAGAGGCAGGAAGCTAATCACCTTCCTTCTTTGCTGATCACCTTGTGCAGAGGTGGTCCTGGTCAATTCCCTCCAATGCTTGTGCTGGACTGAGAAGGTCCTTTCTGCTGAAGATTCTCCATGGGTAGACGGTTTAGAAGGGAAAATCTCGAGTCTATGACCCTCGTGAACCAGGAGGTCATGTAATGAATTAGTCACCATCATCGACATGAGCGTGAATCTTTAAATGACATCACAGGCTGAGATCACATCTCTCAATCTGATTGTACTCTCCATCATTAAGATATTCAATTTCCACTATGGTTTGAGGGGATAAAGGCAGGCAGATATCCTCATTCTTTTTATAGATGTGAAGCCTGAGGCTTGGTGAGACTGTGTGATTGTTCCAAAATAAAGATGCATGTTAGTAACATCACCAGATAGATAATATCAGGGCAGTAACTTAGTTTTTCTTTCCCTTTTGGTAAACAGCTTTTGAGCTGCAATCCATGGAAAAGAATGCAACTTTAAGAATATAGCTCTTTTGTCTCCCAGTATACCTCGGACACTGTCGTTGCTGTAGGTAGCAATAATTTTATAAAATTCACTGTAGCATAACCCTCCATTACAGAAGTATACTCTTCCTGAAATCGTTTGTGTTGTTTGCAGTTTGGAGCTACTATGAGTTTCATTGCACATCTATAGGGTGTGCATTGAATATATAACTAGAGGTCCACTTGGTGACTAATAAGGTACATATAAAACAGGCCAAACCATTCAAATCTGGGGTCAGTTTCAACCTATAAAGATCCTCTGGATGATTGGACTTTTTCTTATATATAAAACAACTGCACAGCAAGACCAGAGACCTGAGAGGGCTAAGATGGATCAGAGGCCTTTGTGACGCCACTGGTATGAACAGTACTGCACCAAAGGTACCCTAGCGAGACACCCCACAGACAGCCCGCAAAGCACTCTCAGATACTCATCTGCTGTGTATGCGGTCTGCCATCTTCCCCCAGCCCGAGGGCCTCTGCCGCGCTCTTGTGGCTTTCCACACTGGCCACTCCTCCTGTCACCCTGGTGGTTCTATTCGTCCTTCTCACTCTACTTATTTAGTTCACACTTTTCCGCTATAGCTTTTTGCCTCGAGTTTCATTTTCTATTAATACGTGTTTACAGTATGGAATCACCACACTCCCTGTCAGGAGTTACTTTCTGTATATAACACATCTCAACTCTTCCTTTTTTTTTAATCTCCCTCCATCTCTTGGTTCCCCTTCCCATTTGCAAAAGATCCATCTCCCTATGTCCTGTTGTCTGACTTTTATTTTGTTCCTTATTTATATCTAGGGTTTCATCTGTAAGCAAAACCATGTGGTATTTAAGCTTGTGCAGCTCGTTGCTTTGACTCAACATTACAGTCTCAAGGTGCATTTTTCCGCAAATGACCCCAACTTATCCTTCTTCTTGAGAGAAAAAAAACTCCATTGTATATAAGCACAGTTTCTTTATGCATTCATCTCTTAGTGGGAAACATTTAGTTTTTGTGAATTGTGCTGCTATAAACATGCGTGTGCGTGTATCACTGTAATCTGATGTCTTCAACTCTTTTGGGAAAATACCTACAAGTGGGATCACTGGATCAAATGGAATTTCTAGATTTTTTTTTGAGGAATCTACATATTGATTTCCGCTAGTGGTTGTACTAGTTTACATTCCCTTCAATCTAGAAGGTTTCCTTTTTCCCGATAGCAACATCAGTATTTGTTATTTTTTAATACCTTTATTATTTGGTTTCTAGCCATCGTTTCTGAAATAAGACAATATCTCTGTATTTTTTAATTTGCATTTCCCCGATACCTAGAGATGCGGCACATTTTTATGTATATATTGGCCATGTAAACTTCTTCTGAGAAGTGTCTACTCATTTCAGTTGCTCACTTTTTTATTTTAAAGAGAATAATTATAAAAACAATGGCAAGCTAACAACATAGACAAAAGCAAAACAGAGCAAATACCATACAAATGATACAGGATTTCAGAACAAAATGATAGTAATTAACAATGATTATTTGATTGACTTTTTGTGATTGGGTCTTTTGGGAGGGGGACTGAAATTTCTTTTCATTCTTTATATATTCTAGATATTAATCCTCTGTCTGTGGAAAAACTGGCAATTTTTTTTCCCTCTCTGTAAGCTGTCTCTTCACAGTGTTAGTTCTTTCCTTTGCTGCAGAGAAGCTTTTTAATTTGAGATGATCCCATTTGTTGGTTCTTGATGTCATTTCTTGTACAACTGAGGTTCTATTCAGAAAGACCTTCCAGCACAGACTTTTCTCATCTCTCCAGTACAGGTTAAGCTTCATAGATGTGTGCCTTGCAGAAACTTGCGCTTTTCCTTAAAATAAAACAAAAATCTCGATCATTAGTTTCTAAGTGATGACTTCAGAAGGTGTTGTTACTACCCTCAGACAGTAAGGTATGTGAGCATTGAGCTAAGCCTTTTTTGCTTAAAATTCAGGACTGGGGATTTGAAATCACCCTCAGGTTTGGTAGTTTGCTTGGCGGGCTCAAAGAACCCTGCATCTATTTCTTCATATAGTTATGATTTGTTGGTGTACACAGATAATAAGCACAAGCAGAAAAGGGAAAAGGCACAGGGGCAACATTTAGTAAAACCAACCACACACTCCTGAGGGTCCTCTCCCTCAGGGGTCACACAGGATGCAATTTAACCTCCTAGCAAGGACTTGTGATATGCTTGAAATTTTACCAACCAGAGAAGCTCACTGGAGAGGAGTGTCTGGGGTTTTATTGAGAGCTGGTCGCATGGATATTCTCCATCTCCCACAGATGTCCCAAAGGGATGCAGAAGTTGAGCAGAAACCACTGTCTCTCTAAAGAGCTTACCTCAAAAATAGTAGGTAGATGTTCTCACTCACTTCATGAGTTGCAAGAGTGAGCCACATTTACCAGTTCTGGGAATGCAAGGGACCTCCCCCATCAAATATGTATGTTGCCAATTATCAGGACATCAGCTTTTTGAGACAGGGTCTCCCTATGTAGTGCAAGCTGGCCTGGAACTCACAGGGATCCTCCTGTCTCAGACTCCCATGTGTTGAGATTATAGGTGTGCACCACCATGCCTGGCATCACAGATGGTTCTTGAAATAAGAATTTAATTGGAAAAATTCCAAGAGATATTATTAACAAAGTTAAATGCTTTTTTGGATACTTCTTTAGTTGCAGGAATTGAAGGATATTTCTTTTAAATAAGTGTCCAGCATGATGTGGGAAAATAGAACACATAGTGTTTTCCAAATTCTTTGACAATGGGATACTCTTATTTTGTTAAGAGATCTGTGATCAAAGAACATATAGACAGAGGTTGTTCTAAGTCTAGCCTGTTCTCTTGGGCCATTCACCTCCCCATCTCAACATTGTACTGACAAGGTTTAGGGTAAAGCATTCCAAAGAACTTCTTTCAGCTTGCATGAAGCATGGCAGAGCTGCAGTTGCTTAGCCTAACAATTCTTTTACTTCCTTCTCAGCTACTTATTCCATGATCATAACCCCATGTCACACACCAGTACTTCTGGTGGAATAGTAAATGCATTAAGCATATATTTTCTCTGATAACAAGACAACAATTATTGAATATCTCACCTATAGCCCAGTTCCTGTTTCTTGGCAGGATTTTGCTGAGGTAATTTAGTTTTGCAAAGGTAACTTAATTGAAACTCATTAACATGTTACTGACCACACAGCACAAATAGTGTAGAACAGAAGTAATTAACCACCGTTCCAGTTGAAAACCTACATTCAACTCCTTTTTTATTTTCTTCACGGCTTCTGGGATTGAAACTCCTGAGGTAAAGGCTGTGTCAAAGAGGTCATAAAGAAAACCACCGCTTTGGATAATTAATATATAGTGCTTTGATTTTTTTTTCAGGCCAAGACTATTAATTTTTTGATAAAATGCTATGTATATCCATACAGGAACTCATTTAGAAAAATGATTTTCATATAAACGCTAAAGGAACACCTTATTTTTCTTCCTGGGTTTAATTGAACAATTGAATACAAAGCAAATTAAGTAAAATAGAATCTAAGCTTCTCTGCAAAGCAATTGTTCACTAAGTTTAGCTAGATGTACAATTAAGGAAAAATGTAATTTTTCTGAAGGTGGAGGAGTCAAGACAATGGTTGTTTGTCATAGAATTTTGGACAAATGTTTAGACTTCTCAGCTACTTCTGAAGATGTTAGTAAAGCAGCTAGCATCTAGTCTCAATCATGAGCAATTAATGCCACCAATTAATGTCCCTTAAACAGATAAATACAAGGTATAGACAAGTCAATGTATGGTTCCATCCATTTTAGAAGAAAGTTCCTCAAAGTACCTTCGTTGCACTATCATTCTATGGCAAGAAAATCCTGCTGGAGGATTGGTAATACAATTTTACTCCTTGGGAGAAATATAACAAACTCAAAAAAACTGGCACAAATGAAATAAGTACTTAAATCCCTATACTTTGTGCTGACTGTTATGCTTTGTGTCTACATGTCCCCTGCAAAACCTCATGAAGCCATGTGGAGAAGCTATTCAGAAGTGGCTGAACCAGCATGTGGTGCGGGGATTAAGGGCACATGATTAGTAAATCAGTGCACTGATTGATCTGGGATATGGCTAGGATTCAGTGCTACCCTTGCTCTCTGGCAGGCAGCCTGCATACAATAGAGGGAACAGAAAGAATCTTGGTTTTTTTTCCTTCCTTCTTGTTTTTGCCACCTTGTGTGAGAGTTTCTCTCTGTGATGCCCCTCTGCAAAGCCACCCTGGTTTGGAAACACCCAGTTATGGACTGAAACCTCTACAAACTGTGATCTAAGTAAACCTTTCCACTTTTTAATTTTGGGTATCTGGCATTTTGTCTCTGCAACAAGAGAAAAGTAACTAAGACATTCACCGTGGGGGTCTATGACTATATTTTGGTAACTAAGGATTTTAAATACTGCTATTAACACCATCTTATTAAAAGCAATACTTTTGAGGCAACACAGCTGAAGACATCACATCAAGCCATTCAGTGGAGGTTCAGAATGTTACCAAAAAGGTGAACTTTCAGAGGACAGGGACTATCCTGAAGCAAATGAAGCTCTTCCTCAGGACAATATTTGCAGAATTTTTTTGTTGAAGCATCATGCAAAGAACCAGCAACTGCTTTGTTCTTGAGATATTACAACCCTAGAAAAAAGGAGAAGCATGTTGGAATGAAAAAGATGTTAAGATGAATGCAGAGTTAAGAAAGTCCTCAGACTGTAATTTCACTGATCAGTAGAATTAAAAAAATAAAACATGGGATCCATAGTAGAGACGACACTTTTTAAAGTAAGGATGTTAAAAATAATATCATTTATTACAACCTTCTCATGTAAAAGAAGATATTTAATAGCAACAAATAGGAAAAACATACAGACATATTTAAATTAAAAAATACAAACTTTGTGAAAAATGCATTCTATTACCCTTATTGCTTTTGTAGAGGGAATGGTAAAAATCTTATCAAGGGTCAAGATTTGGCAGTGGGCTTGGGTAAGGATCACTAACCTGTGTGACCTTATGTAATGTTATTTCTTTCACTCAGTAGGTGCTTTTGGGTGGGATTTGAGATTTGAGATTTTTATTGGGCTTTGTAAAGATGGATAGAACTTGAGAGTTAAAATTAGAAGAAAGGGGGCTCTAGTTGCCAATAAAGACATAGGAGGAGACACAGAGGCAGGAGAAGAAATTATATTTAGCAAAGAGTGAGGAAAACAGTTTTTTTGGAGGCACAGCATAACACAGAGGAGTAGCAAAGAGACAACTGTGAAAACACACAAGACTTGGATTTGTGGCTGGTTGTCCCATAGGAAAACATCTCCCTTCCATAAACAACGAAATACTGAAAGTAATCTGACTATAGGTGACTGAAGCAAAGAGAGTAAACTTTTCAGGCTGAGAGACAAGATTCTTTTGGGCAGGGGGTCTTAATGCAGCGATGAATTCTTTTGAATCATCCATGTCATTATTAACACTCAGCTTGGATCCAAAAATTTAGGGAAAACATTGACCATCTAATTTTGTTTGCAGAATTATAGATAAACTTTAGTGATGTGTTTACAGTCTAGTATATTCTGATACAGCAGTGCTAACTGGCTACTACAGTGAATGAAAATAAACCCAAAATATTGTAATGTGATTTCCCTCTCTTTATAATTAATTTTTAAATCTGTTGTGTCTTTCACAGTCTAAAACAAAATGTTAGATGAGCTTGATCAATCCAATTTAACACCATTGAGTAGTAGAGGTTACTATTCTATTTAATATTTCTTATTTTTTGTTTAATAATAATCTATTTTCTCATCTCCACAAACTAAACTGTTCTGCTTTTTCACCCTTAAACTGCCATAGCTGCGATTTAGAGATATATGGCCATTGTGGAGTACCTGGATGAAAACCTTTATCTCCTAGCTCAGTAGAAAGTCTATCCACTAAAAATGATCCAGAGCTGGGTCACAAAGTACCAGCTAGCGGTCCTGGTGGAAGGACCCTAGAGCCATTCTCAGCCTTCATTGCCATGTCTTGCTTCAGCCACCATGCTCCTCCCGGCCACCACCGTTCCTATCACACAACGCTCGACCAGTCTGAGACTTGTTGTTTTGGTCAAATGCTGAATTGGGCACCAGTCACAGAACATTAATCCAGGCTTGTCAAATGGTATAGAACACGGAGCCCCAAATAAACAACGACCTGTAAGCAACCTTAAGATTCCCTGGGAAGGGAGCTGTGATCCTGAGTGAGTAGGGTATCACCGTAATACTACACATTTGGCACAGGGATCTTCAGGTACAGCCAGTCCAGGACAAAAACAACATAACTTATGACAAGTCATCCATCGTCAAATCATGAAACCCTGACTTGGTGAGCTTGACCATGAGTGACTAAACTGTAATCTGTTATCGAGAAGTGGCACCTATCTGATCTGAAATGTAAATAGGGAATGATTTCAAGTTCAGATTTTGTAGTATCAAATTCAAGTTTATTAGCAAAATATACAAACTCTCCTGGATGAAATACCTATGTGAAGCTCAACTGGTAGACCATAGAAAGAATAAATTGAATATACAAACATGAATGCAAAAGTGATTTTGTAGCTCCAGAGCTTTATCCTCCAAACAAAACAAAAGTGGGATTAAACAAGTCACTGTGTAGTTGGGTGACCAGGTCCTCTTCATCAGTGCCAGGGATTCCTAGCTGGTCTTTCTACCATGCTTGCTGTCAGAGTCCAGGGTTGCTGGGAGAACAGCAGGAACCATAGACTGAGGACAAACCAGTGTCCCAGCTCCCTAGGGCCGGGATCCAGGGCTTCCACAGCCTCTCTTTACAAGCCCAAGGCATAAGACTCTGGCCAGAACCCACACTTACATGATTATTTGTTTCTCACTGAGGTCCCTCTGTAGAGTTCAAAGATTTTGCTGTTGCTAATGTAACTGAACCAATTGATGAATGACTTGAAACTATTTCCCAAAAAGCATGAGGCAGCTTGTCATTCTGGCTTAACACCCACTGTTCTTTGTACAAACAACTGTTCTCTCTGTATTTTCTCTCTCCAGATCTGACAAGCAAGGGCAGCAATCTCTCTGTGTCTACACAAGTGTTTATATACTAGTTCTCTCTAGTATATACCAATCATATTTATATACTGCTACTCTCTCTCTACCAGGCATTCTGTGCCCACATTTCCACTCCTCTGTTTGCAGGAGGTTTTAAACTGTGAGAGGGGCCTCCTCAAAGAAGTGTTTTCTTCTGTGGTTGAGGGATAGTTTCTCATCCAGGAATACTTGTTCAAGGCAGGTCATTTCCACCCTTTTTCTTTATTATGAAGAGAGTAGGACAAGAAAAAGAAGGAACAATAGCAGCCTACTAACATCACAGACATAAACAAAACAAAGCAAGAACATTAAGTGACACAGGGTTTCAAAACAAAAGTAACAGTGGCCGTTGTATTCCACATGGTTATCCTCAACTACATTGCTCAGGTGATCAGATGTAAGCCTGAAAGATTGTTTAAACCATTAAAGAGAATAAGAGAGTCAAAAAATAATTATTAGACAAAACATTAGAGATAATACACAGTTTCACTCTACAAGATGGTAGGATTTCACCAATGGTTGTTCCGTTGCATATTGTTATCTTAAAATCAGTTGCTCAGATTAGCAGATACAAGCATACAAAATTGGTCAAAATATAAAATATTTTAAGCATTAACTATTCCTTTCAATATACCATGAGACATCAACAGTACAGTTATCCCAGCTATTCTTCTATATACATACCTGTATCTATCAATTTTTGCCTTCCTTTTCTTTTCTTCTTTCCCTCATCCCAGTTATTCCTTCCTTTGAGCAATAGCTTTCCCTTTCTTATCTATTGTATGGTTTGAGATTTACTTACTCTTTCAGGTTCCTACACCAGGGAGACAATATGATGCTTACACATGTGGGTGCTGTTTATTTCATTTATGAGTATGATCTCTAGTTGCAACCATTTATCTACAAAAGCCTCAAGTTTATCTTTTCTATAGCTGAGTAATACTCCATTGTATAAAACTACCACATCGTTTTTATCCATTCCTCAGTTGATGGGCCTTGAGGTTGTTTCCAAGATTTAGTTATAACAAATTGTGCTGCTATAAACATGGGTGCACATATATTGCCATGGTATGATGTTTTTAATTCTTCTGGGAAAATATCCAGAAGGGGAATAACTGGGTTAAGTGAGACTTCTAATTCTAGTTTTGTGAGGAATCTCCAAATTGATTTCCACAATGGTTTCACCAGTCTACACTCCCACCAGTAGTACAGTAAGTTCCTTTTCTCTCACAGCCTCTCCAGCATTTGTTATTGGTTGATTTCTTAATGATAGCCATTGGTTGATTTTTTAATGAATGATTGGCATCATTTATTGTCAGAGAACTTTCAATTTCTGGGGTAAGATGGAATCTCAGTGTTGGTTTAATTTGCTTTTCTCAAAAAGCCAATGATGTTGAACATTTTTTCATAAATTTATTTTCCATTAGCATTTCTTCATCTGGGAAGTATATATTCATCTCAGATGCCCATTTTGGAATGAGGCTTTGAATTTTGGGGGGCCTGATTACATGTTCTAGATAGAATTCCTTTGTCTGAAGGGGCAGTTGGCTAAAATTTTCTACCAATTTGTGGATGTTCTTTTTATTCCATTGGTGATTTCTTTTGTTGTGCAATAACTTTTCAGTAAGATGAGATCCCAGTTGTTGATTCTTTGAAGTATTTCACAGGCAGTTTAGCTTTTGTTCATGAACTCTCTGCCTACTCCTAAGTCTTTAAGATTTTTATCTACTTTCTCTTCCAATAGATTTAGTGTTCCTGTTTTAATATTTACATCTTTGATCCATTTTAACTTTAGTGCATGGTGAAAAACATGGATCTAGTTTTAGTCTTTGACATGTCACTTCTGCCCATTTTTATCTAATAGGACAGAGCCTGGATAGCTCAAGAGAACATTTAAGTTCAATGCTGGCATATGGGTCTGAGTTGTGTGGCTGTGGGAACCCCAGTACTCCCTATTGTCCTTTAGTTTTCTTCCTCAGAAGACTCCGACTGGGAAGCAGAAACATGTAATGCAGTGCTTGACATGGATCAGATATTGCAGTGATGGCTGGAATATATATATCAATATATATCAGCAGATTTTATATATATAATATATATATATATATATATGCTGAGGTTAATGTGTTGATTATATATTATTATGTATACACATGTGCAAGTTTGGCCTTTTAGAATAGTTGGCAAATGCCTGGAAGTCACCAAACCCCTACATTCAACTTGACATGGATCTGTGAAATAAACCCTGTGTGCCAGCTATGGGGTAGATGGAGCCCTTGAATTTGTCTTGGCCCCTCAGCTAATCAGCTACTCTAAGAAATCAGAGGTGACCTGGAAGAGGTACTGATCAATCAGCAAACCTGCATTCACCATCTTGAAATTTGACTAGCTATGGTCAGTCCAATAAGTGTGAGTGTGTGTGTGTATGTGTGTGTGTGTGTGTGTATTTAGTGGTATCAATATTCTTAGTTTTGCCTTTTGTCATTCCTCTACCAAGATGTCTTAAAGTGCTTTAGAAACTGAAAAATCAGTGAAATGCAAAACTGGGCATTTGCTTGCCTGGGTTCCAAAGTGGTATACTGGTAAACCTGCCTGCTGGGGGAAAACAGCTTGTAATATTTGCCTATTGCTGTGACGAAATAGTCTCACCACGGCTGGTTTCAAGCTGTGAGCACAGACTCGTGGAGTGATTAGGATCACTGGTGCTCATGAGCTGGCACAAACCAACTCTGACACAAGAGTGTCCTTGACCACCTGTGCTACTTACAGAAGCCAAACCTTACTGTCTGGGCTTCTATCTTCTCATTTGCATAGTGAAGAAGTCCGATTAGACTGAATTTTCTCAGTCCGTACGTTAACAGATAATACACATGTTTTTTGCACAAAGAAACTTGGGAAACACTGTATTAAGTAAAGCGAAATAGGATTCTTTATAACATTAAAGCCTCTTAGAGACTTTAATGTGACTTTAATATAATGACTCTCTAAAAGGAAGCTATGGCATTTAGCTTTTCCTACACATCTTTTAGTGGCACAGCTAAGAACAATAGCCACAACTATATCTGAAGACGTTCTATCGCTCCTCGACCTTTTGGCTAAGACCAAGTAAAGATGTTCTTGCAGCTCTAAACTCCAGCGGAGAGGCAGAGAGATCAAAAGGTTACCAGCCGCTCCTCAACTCCCATTTCTCAACTTTCTAAGTGAAGAGAACTAGACTTTGTTGAGTGCTTACGAAGTGCTGCCTATGAAACTGAGAAAGCAAGGTTTTCTAATTTAAGGCTGACGATTATCTTGAAAACCAGGAATTTGTCATCTCCTACCTGATTATGAGGTTAGAAAGCTGAGTCTCACTGGATAGCTCAGCCAAACTCAGTCTCTTTGAAGAAGGACACTAACACTGTCCATTGGAAAGTGCCTTCCCCACGAACCTATTTGAAAACAAAAATGGAAACTAAGGTACATACGCGGGACCACAGTTGATCTTGCAGATGGAGGGCGATGTCAGCAACAGGAGCCCCTTGTGGCTTTGCCCGCCCCGGCTTAGTAGCCAGAAAGGTTACAGGGATCCTTCCTAGGAAACACATCCAAGTGAACAGTGGGACCCTTAGCAGCCCAGAGTGAGCTCTGAGAATCTTGCAAGATCCTTGCTTTGTTGTTTCAGAAACAGTCTGAGATGAGCCGATGTTCTGATCTTTCCTTTCTTTTTCTTTCCTTCCCAGTTCTTTCTTTAATTGCTGTGATCAGCTAAGAAGTGAATAAGCTTGCTTTAAGGTCCTGCTCCACCCTATCCAAACAAAACAGCACATTGTAAATGTCAGGGAGATTCTTCAACATTAGGAAAAACAGTAAAGGACCTTTATTGCCAGAGAACTTCCAATTTCTGGGAGGCTCATTATGTAAGCTTTCCATGAATTTTCGCAAATTTCAGATGCTGTTTAGTGAGATGGAAAGACAGACATTTTTCTAAAGCAACCAGAGTGCTTTCAGTTTCTTAAAGGATAACAGGGCTGTTGTCAGACCATTGGAAGAGACATCTGGAAAGCAATCTTACAGAGTTATGAGGGAATGGGCTGGGGATATAGCTCAGTGGAATAAGCGCCTGCCTAGCAAGCGCAGGGTCCTGAGTTCGATCCCCAGTACCGCAAAAAAAAAAAAAAAAAAAAAAAAGATACGAGGGAAAGTAGAAAAGCCAAAAGGGATAATAGAGTAGAAGAAAAAATGTTTTATGAATCTCATACTGTAAAACCAAAGCCATACCCTGGATCCGCAGGATCAGAAATATTGTTAGAATTTACACTGGCAGTCCAAGAGGGAAGAATGGAAGATGCCTATGAACTCTTTGCAAATCGCCAGGGTGAAGGCAATAAGGAGAAAGAGGAGAGGGCTGAAACTTTTCAGAGGCTCTGTGACTCAGAGGGGAGGATAAAGTGGAAAATGAATGTTTGGACTTGCATTTCTGTCACGTTTGCAACCGTGTTAACTCTCAGAGCTTCTGCTAGACTAACCACAGTCTCTGGAGGAAGGCAGGGGAGGCGTCCGAGATGCAGCTATAACACATTTCTCTGCGTAGGAACACGGGCTTCGCTTGTATCCTGAGAACTGGCGCCTGTGTTCAGTTCTTCTGATCAGGACAGGGAGGGAAGAGAAATGCGCACACCAGGGAGCCATAGGAAGGTTAGAAATGAAAGAGTAGGTGGACGGGAAGGAAGCAAACAAGCAAGGTTTGTGAGCAATGTCAAAGTAAAGAGACGCTCTAAACTATTTTCACCAGGGAAGGCTTGCTTTCAGCAAAAGTCCTCTATCCTAAAATTCCCCAATGAAAATAGAGGGGTATGTGGCAAGCACCGGAAGCTGGGCAGAGATTCTGTCTCTGAGCTCTTCTTCAAATTCTTTTTCCAGCCTAGAATGTTCTTCCAGACCTCACCTCTGATTCACCATCATCCCTGTCTTTCTAACAGCATCTTCCTGGCAAGAAGCCCTTTTAGAAGCATCCCAGCTGGACAACCCTTCTAAATAGTGGCTCAGCAAGCATCAGCAGGTCACCCCCTGTGCCACAAGTCCATGAGAGGTTCTGAGACTGAGAAAGGATGAGTTACAACCGCCACCCACTGAGGACCTCCATCTCTGTGCCTTCAAGCTTCTCTAAATATTCCTTTACCCTTCCTCAAGCCCACTCCCTCTGCCGTAGGCCCTCTGGGGTGTTCTTGGTGGAATCACACCAGCCGCTGTTCCAAGCACTGAAAGCTCTTCTAAAGAGTAATTTGTTCCTATCAAATGTGTAGGACTAGCAACATGGCAATACATGATAACTTAATTAACACATTCTCAGATAAGACAGTCCTATTTTAAAACAACAAAAGGAAAAAAAAAATCTTCACAATTCATCCTCAGGAAATGACGCTCCTGTAACAAAACAAGTGAGTTATCTGTCAGAAGCTGCCACCACACGGCCCCCCTCACGGGAACGGTGCAAATGCCCTGTGTGGGTGGAAACAGCTTCCGCACAAGCTGGAGATCGAGCTCGGACAACTCTGCCAGCGCAGTGTCCATATCCACCACGGAGTCTGCTCTGACCCCAGTTGCAAAGCCGGCCTCCCTCCCTCCCTCTCCATTCTCTCACCAGAAAGAACACAAGCTGATAAAGAGACTTTTTCCCTTTTTTCTTTGCTTCTTTTCTCCTCCTTCCCTTTTTCCTTCCTTCTTTCTTTCCTGCCTTCATCCGTCCTCCCCTCTTTCCTTCCTCTTTTTCTTTTGTTTTGTTCTAGAGATTGCCGAAGCTAGGAGTGGCGACAGAACAAAGTGACAGATGCATTAAAGCACTGGCCTATCTCGAGTTTCTCAACAATTCTGTCTCACTTAATGGCAAGTGCATATACAGCCAAAAGATGCCTTTCTCAAATATTCGACGGAGTTCGATGAGCATTTGATGTGATGTAGTTTCTTTGAAGGTTGGTTTGATGAATTTGCCTACCTTCGAGCTATGACAGCCCCTTATCAGAGCACAATGAATGTAACTGACAAGTAGTCACTGGCAGAGAGAAGACTGCAGTAATAGAGAAAAGAAAAACACTGTAGATATGCCCTGGAAGAGCAGACTGAGTACTTACTCTCTTCTGATTTTCTCTAAAGGGGTGTTCTAGATGATTACGCTCTGAATTTATCCAGCTTTCTTCTGCATTAGAGCTTTTCCTGTTACTAAGGACGGAGAGCAGTAGAATAAGTCCTCCACTGATGCCTTTCTTCCCCTCTGGTTTATTAGTTTGTTTGTTTCTTTTCTTTCCTTTCTTTCTTTCTTTTTTTTGGTACCGAGAATCAAACTCAGGACCTTGCCCTTGCCAGGCAGGCACTGTGCCACTGAGCTACATCCCCAGCTGGCTTATCAGCTTGTGTTTTTCACTAATAACAGCATAGATTAGTGCTTAGAGAGGGCAGATGGGAATAAGGTCAAAGTACTGAGCTTTTGTGATGTCAGCCTCGTACTGAATCTGGACTTTGTGAGTGACCTTACCAAACAGACCTGCCTCATCTCATGTATATAATGGTGATAAAACAAGCGCTTATCTTATAAAGGCACCGGAAAGGCCCTACGAGTTGATAGAAATGACTAGCTTGCACTGAATTAGTGTGTAATAAATGTTAGTTTTAGTTGAGAAGTTTTTTCATGAACTAAAGGCAGAAACCTAGCTGATTCAGCATCCCAACCCTCATTAGTCCAAGGTACTGCTTTCTACAATTGAGAATATTCGTATACATAACATTATGAAGTATGGCTCAGTGCTGAGCATGGAGGAAATGTTTCCTTTCTAGCATCCTTCAGAGTAGAAAGGGATCCAGGCCAGTTATTACAACTCTCCCTCCCTTGGCTGTGCCAGAATCTCACAGATTTATGTGGTGTTTTGAAATAGGGATAGGCTGCTACTTCCAGGTACATCCTAGATTCTACTGATTTCCTCATGGTTTTTGCGTGCTGTGGTCCCTGGAAGTTGGCTGACTCAGTGTGTTCCTACTCACATAGGTAAAGGGTCTTTCCTAAGGCCAGTGGTTTCTTCCTGAGATGTCCACAGCTCTGAGTAATGAGCCCCGTCTCACACATCCCTGTGCCCTTCCCAAACCTCCTCTCCTCTCCTCTCCTCCTCCAGAGTCTCAGTAAAATCTCAATCAGTGAAATGTTTTCCAAACATTAGCTTGCTCTAGACCCCTGCCTTTATCTACTCGAATTCTGGCTGCATGAACGACAGGGGCCACAATGTCTAGCAACTTATCTTAAAAGGAGAAGATGATAAAAGGTTAGGAAGGCCAAGGACAACCAATATTTCGATTAGATAGCCTGCTCCATACACAGGAGACCATCTGTTTTCTTTAGCTCTCTGGTAGACAGGAAGTTTCTTCCTGCTACATGCAACCTTGACAAAAAAAAAAAAAAAAAAAAAAAAAAAATCACCCAAGCAATGGAGTACAACATTTCCTTGCGAATGTACTGCTTTGGCCACCCTTCTGCTGCTTGGGTCCGCTCTCCTATCCACGAACTTCCTGTTTCCAGAGTTCATATCAGCCTCTGCTCAACCTTCCCTCAGCACAAGTGCATTTGCCTTCATCTTCTGTTTAGGGGCTGCCGCTTAGCCCTCAGTGCCTGGGATAAACGCCACACCGGACCCTTCAGGGAGCCCTCCAGGACTCCCAGGTCTGCTCCTTCCATGCCAGGGACTTATCTGTTTCTCCCATAGTGCTGAAGCCCTTATTCTACTCACAGGTTTCTCCTGTCCCTGCTTCCACACAAGCACCTTTGAAAGGCACAGTGATGCAAATGTTTCCTGAGAATAACATTGAGTCAACTTCAGTTAAACAAATCGTGATGTAACAGAGAACGGTGAGCCAAATACACCTATTTACATGCAAAATGTGCTTTGTTTATTTGATTCACTTACTGGTTTCTTTCGCACAAGGCAATGATTCTTACACCTGTCTCCAGGTCACGTCAACATGAACTATAGAATTTTCTGAGAGTAGCAGTGCCCAAGTCACACCCTCAGAATTCTGCTAAAGGGGCTGGGGTGGATCTAGGTGCTCGTAATTTCAAAGCTGATCTAGCCAAGATTGAGAAACATCAGTATACAAGGGAGTTCTATGTTTTTGTCCTTTATTAAAGTTTATTAATGTTCCTTATCTCCTTGGTTTCCTAATACACTTATCAGCTTTTTATATTGTGTGCATTTTTTAAAAATCTGAGCTCCTTCAAATTCTTTTGGGAAGAGACAGAGTTTAAATAATCAAAACACTAAAATAATGAGATGTTTCTGTTAATCTTAAGGAAAAAAGTGATCAAATTCTCAAACCAATTTTATTTTCCCTATATAGTTTTTTTTAAAAAATTCATTCCATCCTCTCCTTTCATGACTCAAATGTGTCTTCTAGCTAAAGAAAACAGCAGAAATTGGTGAGGATATAATAGGCATATCTGAAAACTTCAAAAGTTTGAGAATCTTATAAAACTTTAGTTTTCACAACTCTGCAGTCAACAATCATGAATGCCATGTTTCTTTCTTTCTTTCTTTCTTTTTTTGGTACTGGGAATTGATCCCAGGACCTTGCAATTGCTAGGCAGGCGCTTGTGCCACTGAGCTACATTCCCAGCCTATGTTTCTTAATTTAATGGCTAAGCTCTTTAAAGAAAAAAGAACACATAAATCTGAATTGCATGACTGAGATAACATAGCTATAGTTCTTTTGGGAATTGAAATTGTGCAATTGAACAGAATGAAATTGCATCACACGGTTTAACCTAAATATCTGGTCAGAATTGAATTTGTTGCAGTCTAATCCCTTGTTCATAATTAAATATTAGAATAATCTACTATAATTTCATCTTAATTAAATTTGAGCAGTTGCATGAGGTAATTGAGACCTTGTGAAATTTTTTCTATTATAAGCAGAAAAAAATATTCTTTAATTTGCCAGATTTAATTTCACACTACCAAAATCTACTATAGTAATTGAATCAGGTCACGAATGAGAATACTGTCTTTTAAGTATTTCCAAACAATAGCAACTATAAAAGATCCCAACCCGGAGATAATGAAAGGAAAATGGCTTTTGCTGAAACTTTTAAGTTTAGATACTCCAGTTTATGCATTTAAGTTCAATCTCTTTTCTATTTAGAGTTCATAGAATTTTTACTGCCTGTGATTTTGGCTTTCTTCCTGGCTGTGTTTGAACATCACCCTAAAATTTTCCAGAAAATATATCTTTTTAATAAACCAAGCTCTTTTTTAAAGAACAAAACAAAATAAAGAGAAAAATAGAACTATTTTCCTGCCGGGTAGCGCTTCGCAATGTAAATACCGCCTCGATCATGTTTCAGGCATGCTGGTTAATGATGAGCTTACTAAAAGTGTTGCAATATCTCCATGTCACAGTCTCCCCATTGATAAAGCAGACATGACGACACCTTCTACTCTTCTCTGACTGACAGGGAACTCCAGAGACCTAAGTGGAGAGAGAAGAAAGAGCTGTCCATAGCCATTAATCCATATAGAGGAGCTTCACAAACTCCTAAATTGCGTGCATTAGGAATTAATAATGATTTTTAAAGCTCATGAAAAATCTCCTGGAGTATTTACTGCTTTCTTTTTACACATGTAAGACATTATTTTTTAAAATGAAAGCAGCAGCTTCAAAGGTAAATTCATTTCCCTCCTGTGTTCCATCTTGTAACTTCTGAGATGCAGCTCTTTTCCATTTGCCTGAATTGATTTTTTTTTCTTTGGGTCTTAATTGGTCTTTCTAGATCATTCCACAGGATACAAAAGAAAATAGTCTCTGGGAGTAGCAGCACTGAACAGGTGCCAAAATGTACCACTGAAAAACTAGTTAAACCTCAAAGGTAGATGTTCCAACTATAAATTAAATGAGAGACACAGTGTTGCATCAAGACCCGTATTTTGGTCAACTGGGGATAGTTCTATCAGAAGGAGCTTTATAAGTGTAACAAGCCTCTTTCAATGCTACCCACAGCATGAGACTGAGTTCTGTTTTGCATTGTAATAGATTATTCGGCTTCAATTTTCAATGGACAAGCCCTAACATATTGGGTCTCTCAGGAGGCAGCCGTAGCATTAACAAAGGGAGCGGAGGGCTAAGCAGTATCATGCAATATTTAAAATGTTTGTTCCTGATGACCAGCAAACTGTGATTACCAAATAGGATGATTCACCACTTCCAGCTGTCAGAAATAATAGCATCTCCTGTTACAAGTGCCTGTTGCAGAATGACTGCCTCAATGTCTAGTTTCTGAAAAAAATGCACGTTCACATATTGATTCTGAGATAAACTTTAATTTTTATGTCAAGAAATATGGCTGTATGGACTTGCTTCTCACAGTAAGAATGAAGGTGAAGGTGGTTGTAGGTAGTCCCAAGGTAGGAAACCCAACACTTCCGGAGGTCAGAATAACCCACTGGTGCTCTGTCTGTGTTACTGAGTGGTCTCCACACAGGCTCTGAGCTAAGCTAGAAACTAGCATAATCTTCAGTTCTGATTTGTCCTTGGATGCAGGACTTTCCATGTTATGATTGTGAAACTCTCAGGTAACCTCAGACTGGTTGGTTAACCTCATGGAAACCTTTCACTTACAATCAGTGCACGCTTTGATCTGAAATAGTGCAAAATCACATATTATCTACCCAAACAACTGACAATTGTACTGGGACTTCTATGTTCTTGTGTTGTGGAATCTAAAAGAAGACAAAGTGGTAAAGGCTTTTGGGAGATTTCCTGAGCATTTTGCACCATTGTGATGGCTGGGACATCATGCCAATATGATCACATATTAACAGAAAATAAACCAAAAGTAAGTTATGTGGGTTGGACCAATCTCAAAGTTAGTACAATTATCAATGTTCCCTTCTTAGAGAAATTGAAGACTCTCTCAGACTCGAACACTCCACCATGTCAGAGTAGGAGATGCCAGTAGATTTTCCTTTTGGAGCCAATAAGCCTAGGTCACCCTAAAAGAAATGGAAATTCCTATAATCAATTATCCTGAAAGATGGCAATTCTGGGACAGAAACGAAATCAAGGAGGAGAAATGTAAAATTCAAAGCATCTGATATATTCAGAACTGCCTTAGATGACAGGAAGCAACCTTGCAGCTATGTAGGAAGACAGGCTACGTGAGACCCCCCAAGGGAGGACGCCTCCTGACGGGCACCATGTTTGGCACTGCCAGAATCTTTATCTTCTCTGCACCCCAGAATTTTTAGCAGAGTCTTACAGAAACCCTGTAGGCGGGTCGCAGTTGGATCATGGAAAGTTGAGAGGCTGGGACTGGTCACGTACTTGCATGAGAAAGTTGTATCTCTGTCTCTGTCTCTGTCTCTGTCTCTGTCTCCCTCCCTCCCTCCCTCCCTCCCTGCTTCCCTTCCCCCCTTCCTCCCCACATCCCTCTCCCTGTCTCTGTATTGGGAGCTGAACTCAGTGCTTTCACTCTGAATAACACCCCAACCCTTTTGTATATTTTATTCTGAGACACATCTCACTAAGTCACTAAATTTCCCAGCCTGGCTTTGAACTTGCAATCCTGTCTCAGCCACCCAGAGTACTCATATTTTTTCATTATCAATCCTCTAAGATGCTTCTCAAGCTTTTTTCCATAATCATTTTTTCTCTTGAAATTTTGTTGTCAGAGATAAGCCACAAAGTTACATGCTGTGCATGTCTCTTGGTTTCATACATAGAAAATCAGATGTTTTCATCCCTGAAGAATCAATCTACAGCCCGTGGATGTGACATCTCCCCTTCTGAGAATGCATGAATGTTAAAGAGAAAGGAAAACAGCTTGACTAGATACTGCATTTCATTAGGAGGTGGCCTGTAGCGGAGCACGTATCAACTCACTGAGCAGAGTGGAAACACTGAGGAGACCCTAGGGCCAGGCCCCGACTTGCAGAGCATGTAAGTGTTCCTGGGTAGAACTTGACAAAAGGCTTGGTTACTTCTAGTTGAACGTGGTGATGGTTCTGAGTCATCTTAATACAGCTATTAAAGTATATTTAATTTAATTGTGTAGTTGCAAGCTGGTGAGACCGGAGAACCTTTGGTTTACAACTACAAATAGGACGTGTTTTTGATGAACATGACGAAGAAGTTGAAAATGGGGAGAGGGCAAAAAGGAAAATAAAAGAGATAAATGAGAAGTAAAGAGAATTTCAAACAATTCCCCAAAATACCCATTCCATTGTTTCAAAAATATTTTAAGATATATGCTAATTTGTCTCATACTACTAGTTTTTCTTCATTCATTAAAAAAAAGTTTCATGTTATTATCTGTTTCTTCTTTGGAAGAGATAATCTTTTTCTTTTTTTCTTTTTTTTTTCTTTTTTTTTTTTTTGTTTTTTTTGAGACAGGGTCTGCAGAGACAGTATGCAGTTCAGGCTGGCCTTGAGCTCACTTTGTAAGCCAGACTGGTCTCAAACTCGCAATGATCCTCCTGCCTCAGCCTCCTGAGTGCTGGGATTACAGGAGCACACCACCATGTCTGGCGAGATAATCTTTTCCATCTATCTCTTACTTTGAGTAAATGCTTTGAAGACAATGATATATTATATATTAACTGCTATCATTCTTTATTTTGTTATAAAATTGTGTGTTATTTTTTCACAAAATAAAAAATTCTGAAAAAAGATGGAGATTAGGTGCTTTCAGTAAAGATGGAATGTCACATATAGGCAACTGCACTGAGAAAGAGGTATGTATGGTTAAACAGAAAGTGCATTCAATGCTGTAGAGTCTCCATGGTTCAGGTTGGGCTGGTGTTAGTTAAGGACCTTCAGACACAATAACAAATCAGAATACCCCAGCTCAGGTTTCTGGATTGGACACGCTATTACCTCCAGTTTTTTGTGCTGAACAGTGTCAACCACTCTGCAAGAAATCACATGGGTACTGGCGAACAGACCTGAGTTCTCTTTTCAGCGGGGCTACCCTACGTTCCTGGGCTTTCTTACACTGGCAGTCAGCTCTTTAATCTGCAAAGTAATGGGGCTAAACTGAGTAATGTACAATACTGTTTTCTACAATTAATGCCATTTGAAGATACTAAATTATGAGTTTTGCTTTCTCTGTTGAAGCAGATAATGTGTGGTAAACACTTGACAGTTAGCCAGTGAGTACTTCCTGAGTATCTCCCCCTTTCCACATCGTCCTGAGTACTGAGATGGGGCTGGGATAACACAGCTTGTTCAATGGGATTTTATGTTTTTACACGCATCTGTAATTTGCTATATATAAAATTAGACTTCAAGCTTGAAAAGCGAGGCACCTAGAGAGAAATAATGTAACAAGTGAAGGCAAAGACATAAACACTCAATCCTTTTCAGGAACCAGGGTTTGACAAAGAGGAAAAACAAAAAGAGCAGAATGCTCGGATTAACTTACTTTACACTAAGACCTGTGAGGAAGAAAGGCAGAAGCTGGGAACCTGTGGCTGTTGTTGCTGATGGTTCTTAGCTCTATGCTTGGGATTCTATCAGCCTAAGCGTGACTTCCAGCTTGGGTTTTCCTATATGCAAGATATTTACCTAAAGAAAGACTAAAGACTCACCCACCATTTTACTGTACGGAAACAAAGAAAACAGAAGTTGGCTTCAGTTGTTGGAAAGAAGGTATACTAAGTCTGTGACCAACATGAGCATTAGGAAAGTAGAATGTATCCAAACTGTGAGGAAGCTTTCGATACAATATTTAGACACATGTTTTTTATCAGTGCAAGCTTTCTTTATATCTTACATGACACTAGTGAACATCGTGCAGAGGAAAGGAATTTGCATTTGACACATCAAATATCCCAAATAACTGGAGAACTTATTTTTTACTTTGAAATATTCTTAATTATACTTAAGTATCCACTGGACTAGAATTTTTAAAAAGTAGGATTAAATAATACCCCATCTTTTCTTAGAATACCCGCAAATACAGCTACACAGGCCATATGTTATAGATTGTTGCTCGATTTTCCTCTCTAGAGTGAAATCTGCAGACGATCATTACAGCCCATCTTTGGTAACATCCTCCCACTGGACACCGTGACCTCCTGTCACAGACCCACTCGCTGGGCCTTTAGGGAACAGGACGAATCTCCTACTGCCTCCCACAACCATTAGTCACTTTGGTCTCTGTTTCCCCATAGACTCTGCGCTCCCCAAGGGCAGAAACCATAATTATTCATCTTCGTCTTCCCAGCACCTGGCACATCTGCATAATATGTGTGCTCAATTAGTGTTAGCTAAATGGATGTAAACTACTTTTATTTTCAGAGGTCTTCCAATTATGTAAAATAGCAGAGCTATAATGAATACCAGAATCCTAAATGTAACATAACAATACATCTCTGTGTTTTGGAAATTTCTTTAAAAAAGAAATGAATTTTAATCCAGTATGTATTTCCTAATTATATAAGCAAAAAACATTCTTTGAATTATCCCAGATTTTTAATGCCTTCTTTTATGCAACTATGCAGAAAAATAGGATCTTCTGCTACATTTATTAGTCTTGCTTGGTTTTAATTGGGATTGTTAACATAGCACAAAACACACACATAGGAGACAGATAAACATAGTTTTTATATTTTATTCCCACGCTTGGAGGCATATAGATGTATTCAATTGGTGTCTAAATATTTATTTACAAAGTGTCAACACAGGGGAAATACGTAAATAGAAGTGCTAAATATTGTAATGAGAGCTAGCTGTGAAATGTAGGATTAACTTGGTTTCAAACACTACAGATAAATACTTCTTCATCTGGACCAATACTTAACTAAAACCATCATTAAATACAGAGCTATGGCAAACTTTTTTATTACTTTTCTTTCTGAGCAATGGATAAAAAGCATCATAAACGCCAAATACTGATTCTAGGGTTCCATTCATTCCCCCTTGCCCTGTCCAGCTTTATTTAATTACTAATCTGCAGTAGTTTCCGTGGATAAATCACAACATCATCATGCATTGGTAAATTATGATTTCTTTAAAAAGTACTGTCGGCAATGCTAGCTAAATTGTTAGTCAAGGAAAAATAATAAGCTTGAAATGGCAGGTCATTTTCACAAGTCTCAAAAAGATCAAACTGAAACAAAAGATGTACTAAGTTATTCTGGAGCCCATTGAAAATTACATAATCCATTCATTGCTGAATAGTAATGGATTTTAATAAGTATATTCCTTTTTGTTTAAAAGGTGCTTATAATTTACGAGTGTATTTCCATGGATACTTGAAGTGGTTTACAACTGAAATGCTCATGTGAGACTGTTGAATAGAAAGTCAGTAAGAAGAGAGAACCAGCCATATAGTCCAGTGGTTCTCAACTGAGAGGGATTTTACCCTCCAGGGGATGTTCAGCAAGGTCTAAAGACATTTTTGGTCTTTGCTTCTGGGGAAAATCTGCATGGGTAGAGGCCAGGCATGCTGCTAGGCATGCTCCTACAGTGCACAGGAGGGAAACCTTTCTTCTCCCAACAAAAAGTATCTGGCCCCAAATAAGAAATCCAAGGTTGAGAAACTGCAAACAATAATTACACCAGAAACGAGGCGTAATTAATATAACTAGGCATTAAAGTTAGTCTTCTAGCTTATGGCCTCCCAAATCTATCAATAGAATATGGCTTAGGATAATTTTACCAAGCACAGTGAAGTATTCTAATATTCTTCCTAGAGCTATTTTGTGTGTTATCCCTACAAAGCCCAATACTCAAGACTAGCTTGTCAATTGTAAAGATACTAGGAAACTAAGATAATTTAAGGGTGTGGATTAGAAAGTGTAAAATAGTATTTCTCATACTTTATACAAAATTCAATAGGGAGCTTGTTTAAAATACAGTTCTAGGGCTGGGGGTATAGCTCAGTGGAATAAGCACCTGCCTAGCAAGTGCAGGGTCCTGAGTTCAATCCCCAGTACTGCCAAAAAAAATAAAATACAGTTCTAGGACATCTTATTAAGAGATTACTCCTTAATGAATATCACCTCAAAGGGCCACATTTTGAGAAATATTAATTTACTGAAACAAATGATTAATATAACCCTAGGACCAACACCTCCCAAACTGGGACCATTAGAGTTATCCGTGGAAGGTCTCAAAACTATGAATATGTAACTACAGTGCTTAGTCCTCAAAATTCTAGTTCAATAGATTTTGGAATAGAGTATGTATCCCTCCTCCCCCCGCTACCTTGTCCCAAAGGTAATTCTATTGATCAGCCAGGGATGGATTAATCATAATAATCTATTACTACAAAATATTGTTCAACCTAAATTCATTTTTGACAGAAGCTGGTTGGAAACCTATTCAAACCTGAAATTTGTAGACAGTCCTTGGGCTGGATATAAGCCGTCCATCTCAGTCCCTGTCACCTGGCTTTCTAGCTATCTGATGGGGCGTGCGTGAGTTCAGCTGAGCTTCTTCTTTGGTAAAATGAGAATAATGGTGAGTAGGAGGGGATTTTGAAGGTAGATAAGCAACCATGAGCTTTAAAAGGAGACAGGTATCAGACATAGAGAAACGTAGTTAATATATACAAACCGGTTCCTATATATCAATGCCATCTATTCTAACATCAATAATATTATTCATAAAAATGAAGGGTCTTAGATTTATACTCTTGCCAAAATCATACTTTTCTATTACATAGGTTGGCTCTCACAATCACTCTGAGGAAAATGCTTGCATTAGTCAGGTTTGCTGTTTCTAGACATAGCAGCTGTCACAGTTGAGAGGATGAGAAGTGTCAGTTGGCTGGTATTTTCAAGAGATTCAGTGCACAGTTCACTGGCCCCAGACCAGGAACATCGTGGTGGAAGGGCATGGTGCCACAAAGCTGCTTAATTCTTGGGAGTAAGGCAACAGTGCCCAGAGGACCAGGAGAGGGTTGAGATACAGATACATGGCCACACACCCAAGACCCTCCCAACACCCCCCAAAGTGTGTTCTACCCGCACACCTTGTGAATCCCAAAGCAAAGTAGTCTGATGCTCCGCCCTGACCTCCACATCCCTCTGATATTCACAAGCCAGTTTTAGAGCTCAACTTTGGCACACACTGTGGAGCAGTGGCATACTAGGCAACTTTGAAATGGCCCTAAGTGCTCCCTGCTTCCTGGTGATCACAGCTTTCATTATTTCTACTCCATGAAAACTTATTGGATTTTTGTGACTCACTGGTATCGAATGGAACATGGCAGAAGTGATGGGTTGTCATGTCTGAGATTAGGTTACAGAACACTGTGGTTGATTTCGTTAGGTAGCTCTCTTGCCTCCTCCTTCACACCCTGTAACCGAAGTCAGTTACCATGCTGTGAGCGGCTGTATAGAGGGGCCAAAGTAGCAAGGAACTGATGTCTCTGGTCAACAAAAGGAAAAGATCTGAGGTCTACCCAGTGCCACAAAAGTGAATGGAAATGAATCGTCTCCCAAGCCAGACATGAGACGGTCAGCCCACGGTATTTTTGTCTGCAGCCCTATGGGAGTATCTTAGCCAGAGATACCTAGCTGAGCTGCAACCCCTGATCCACAGAAACCTAGACAATACATGTTTGTTTTTTGAAGTCTCTAGATATTGAGAAAATTTGTTACACAGCAATAAATAACCAGCGGCAATGTCATCAGCATTCTGCTTATAAATCTAAAGATGTGATAAACCTTCGGAAGAAGAAAGGTCATCATGGAAGAGAATGTATTTCAAAATATTCTTGGATAGAGTGAAAGAATAATTATGACAGTTCACATCACTTGGCATAATAAGTACTTATCATTTACAACTGGGAAACATAAGAACAGTCCCATGATCAGAAGGTTCAGGCCCAACTCTAGCTATATCAGATACCAAACTCTTCTGAAATAATGTCTGAGGGCATCCACATCACAAGGATTGGTTATAAAAGTGACTCAAACCATAAGTAAAGATTATAGTGATGGGAATTAGTGGCCAAAATGACCTTCCTATGAATGTTTTACGGTCATCCTCATCACAAAAAACTCTTTCAGGTCATTTAGTACCAACATAAATCTTAAAACAATCACAGGACTCAATAGAAAACTAGTTTCCAAGATTCAGAAATGATTTCTATGAAGAAATCTTTGATGAAGAATTATCTCTGGTGTCCTAAATTTGGTTTCACTGAAAGTATAGAGGAGTATGCCACTTATTAGGCCCTTTAGCACCGTCCTGATCAAAGTACTTCTTCTCTTGTGGAAAATCACAGACTCTACGGTGGTAATTGGAAATACAGGCTGCCATTCTTGAGAATAAATGTGCACCTACTTACAGGACACTTAACTAAGCCTTGAAAGTGCCTCATCCTCTTTACACAAGTACTCAACTCAGACTGATGGACACTGACTGATCCCTCCTGCAACTTTATGGCTATCATTTCAACTCAGGATTGGTCTTAAAAGAAACCAAGTAGATTCTCTGAATGCTGTATGGCTAGACTCATGATATTACTCATAAAATGTTTTCTTGCAGGGGATACATGGCACAGGACTGTAAGAGTGTCTTTAAGGGATGAAAAGAGGTTTTCAACTCACAAGTGTCAAACTATCTTTCTGTTCTCAACTCCAATACTTTGTTTCTGTTTGACTTTCAACATTAGATTTTTTTTTTAATCTGAAAAATAGGATGGCCAACAGAAACTACTCCATATCATCATAAGAAATAAGTGAAATAGTCCTAAGTTTATTCATTAGATTTCTAGCATGATGAATTAATATAAATGCAAATTGTGATATGAAGGTGTTAATCATTCTGTAGCATCTCAGATCAAAAGTATATATGAGTTAGTGTCCTTTACTTTCTCACCAGTAGTGACTTTATTTTTGGAGTGTTGATAAAAATCATTTGGCATCTAGAACTTCAGGTAGCTAAAAGATCATTTAATCAATCAGTCAATGATGATAAAAGACTTACTAGACTTAAAAAGACACTCAGAGTTTAGTTAGAAAATTCCTTTCTGAAATGTATACCACGGGGAATACACTCAGAGAAAAATGAATCTAGGAGAATAAATGACCAGGGCTGAGGGTGTAGCTCAGTGGCAGAGAAATTGCCTACCAAGCACAAGGCCCTGGAGTCAATCCCTAGTACCATCAACAAAACAAAACAATAGTGACAATCAAAACTAGTAAGCTTATTTTTAACTTTAAGCAAGTTAGAATCAGTGTATTTAACACTATACTTAACAAGGGGAGTCTCTGCCCTCCGCAATGTATTTCGATTCTTTTATGCGTGAGGAGAAGGCATATGAACCAATATAGTTGATTTCAAAAAATTGAATTTGATGTTTTTCTCATTTCTTTTGTGATATACAAATATCTACCAATCAAAGAAGGACCTTTTTTGGTCTTTGAAATACCAGTCTTTAACATTGGTGATCATCTTCATATGTTCTTTGTATAATTTTACATAACTGAGACTTATGTCATGCAGGCTGTGTAAAAATTAAATATCAGCATATGTGCACCCATGTTTATAGCAGCACAATTTGTAATAGCTAAAATGTGGAAGCAACCCAAGTGTCCATCCACAGAAGACTGGATTAAAAAGTGGCATTTTTATATAATGGAATATTATTCAGCTATAAAGAAAGACAGTTTTGGGGACTTTGTAGGCAAATGGTCAAAACTAGAGTCCATACTCATAAGTGAAATAAATCAGCGGTACATGTGCAGGCAACGTATTGTATCACTGGTGTAAGAACCCTAGGGTGGGAATATAAACTAAGAGACATGAAGGAAATCTGTTCAAAAACAAAGAACAGATGGGACGAGGGAAAGGAGAAAAGAAAGAGACAAAAATGTATGTATGTATATATGAATATACATATAAGCAGGAGTGCTAACATGGTTCTGCTATTGTATTATATCACTTAATGCTAAGGAATAATTGATGACGGGTTATTCAATCAATCTTGTATGTCTGTATGTGTTATCCTGAACACACACTTCAAAGATATCAATATGCAAAGCAGCAACTATTGGTGGGTTGTTTTTTTTTTTGTCTTTGGTTTTTTTGTGTGTGTGTTTTTCTGTTGGTGAGAGGATTAATTGTCTGACCAATTTTGCATGTCTGTATCTGGGTTCATATATATACACTTCGAAGATATCAATAGGTAAAGCAACAACCACTGTTGAGTCCATGTCACCTTGTCTGTAAATCAGTTTTGATTGTACTATTTTTTATGCTAATTTGTGTCTGTTTGTTAATATGTTTTTGTGCTTTTATTTTTTAAAAAATAAAAAAAAATTAAATATCAGCAAAGAGATGAGGGGGAAAGGGAGGAAGTAAAAATAATACCAATCTCCATGAAGAAAGAAAATACACATATAAAGTATGAAATGAATTGTACTTCTGAAAAATTAGGTAGTGGCATTATAAGAATACTAGTGGAGGATATAATACAAAAAATAGGGAAGTTTCAAAAGTAAGGTTCATAAGGCCATAGTATACCTACAAAGTGAGATGAAATCCACGTTACTAAGAAAACTTCACTAATTCAAAGCTTGGGCAACATAAGCAGGGTACTTGAATGGAACCACTACTCACTGAAATCACAATTAAAGATGCAGGCCCCTGCCCTCAAAAGATGCTAAGTTTTAAGTTCCTTTATAGTAACAACTGTAAAGATTTGGTTCTGAAATTTGGTTGTCTACCAAATCTTCAAGGAACATGGACTTCCCAACTTATGCAAATGTATTCCAGAGTGCAGGAAAAATGGAAAATTATTAAATTTTTGTCTGATTTATATAAAACACTGGAGTTAAATGTAGCCATTGATGGCAAATTATAGAAACTTTAAAACAATCGTATTTGAGTAAAATGTTGATAGGTTGTCTAGAGACTTGCATAACGAATTATAAAATACTACAAAAAGTTTGGGTAGGTACAAAATCAACATATAGGTGAGAATAAAATTAGTTAATTTTCTTGGGGCTGGAGGTACAGCTCAGTGGGCTAAGTGCTTGCCGCTGAGCACTAAGGCCCTGAGTTCGATCCCCGGTCCCGGAAAAAAAAAAAAATCAGTTAATTTTCTTAACCCTGGACAAATATAGAATATTACTGAATGACCTAAGAATGTCTGTAATACATGGAAAGAGAAATGCTACACTTATGTATGCACAAACTCTCTTATAGCAAAGGTCACTATATTAATTGGCTAATTCAGTTAATCTCAAAAAAAACTTTCCATACTTTTTTTGACCACTGAAAACCTAATTCTAAAATTCATGCACAAAAGTAAATGCACAATGATAGTTAAGCTACAATTTAAAACTAAGTGGAGATATATTTTGCATTTCTGATATTAAATATATTACACAGTAAAAGAATTAAAACTGTGTGGAATTGGCTTAGGAATAAAAAAATACATCAGTGAAATTAAATAGATAACTCCACAACTGGCCCTTGGATATTTGAGAAATTAGACTGTGATGAATGCTGCATTTCATATCAATAGAGAAATGACAGATTATGCAATAAATGTCTTGCAAACAATTGTATAACCATTTTGAAAAAAGAAATAGCTATATCCTTCTATATAGCAAGTATAATATTAAATTTTCGATGGATTAAATACTTAAGTGTAAAAGACAACATAATGGGAATAATGAAAGTATAAATGATTATGTTGATGTTCTTGAAGCAAAGATGATCTGCAGATAAGATACCAACGACTGATAAATTTGATAAATGAATGAAACAGGCTTAGAGACTAAATAGAAGAGGGTACTCTAGGAAAAACCAATTGCAGTGTAAGGACAAAGGGTTTTCATCCATAATGAACAGATTCCTGCAAGTCCACTAGAAAAGGACAGGTAGACCAACAAACAATTAGCCAAAGAAAGAAATGCTCATAAAAGATAAAATACAAATGACTAATGCAGGCATGAAAAATTTATTCAAACTTGCTGACACTTAGGGAAATAAAAATTCAAGCAATATATTAGTTTATGAGGTTGCCAAATATTTAAATGTGTAATGATATCAAGTGTTTATGAGGGTATGCAAAATGTGACAGTCTAATGTGGTTTAAAATTCAAAATGCATATCAAACAGTTCCCATGAATAATTGGACACTTATCCTAAAAAATTGCTGTGCCTGGGGGTAGTGTGACCCAGGGAAAAATATTTGTTACACAAGGTAGAAACAGCCTTGTTTATAATATGAATATGCGCGGAACCTTGCTTTTTCTTGAAATAACATGTTCAGTTTTTATAGATTTGTTGTAATTCCTTAGTTAACAACAAATATTTTCTTTGAATGAGTGATAAAAAATCCTAAGAAAGTACAAGACTAAGTGGTACTCTAAATTTTGATAAAACTAAAGTCCTCATTTTGGATGATTTTCAGCTATTCTTTTTTGAGTTCCTGGAAAAGATTTATGCCTTTCTCTTGTTCGTGTTTTGTTGGTACGGTTGCTGTTTAAGGACACTATCAGTATAGGAAAGACCAGATAGTATACGCAGTCTTTTGTTCTAAAGTGAGAACTTGAAAAGAAAATAAAACAGAGACAGAGCGGAAGGGAGAGAGAAAGAGAGAGAGAAGAAAAAAAGGAAAGAAGTAAGGAAAACACCAACTCCCTTATTCTTGTTCATTGAGACAGTGTTTTGTTTTCCAGCTGTGACAGCCCACAGTTGCTGTTGGAATCGGTTGTAGCTCCTATTCCCACAACTGTTACCTCTTAGTCCAATGTGTGACTGAGCATCTCCCACTTTAATTGTTCTAATTTGCACATATAATTCTGATGGAATTATTCATTGTAGAGTGGACCTTCCATTATTCGCCCCCTTTTTTTCCCTGTGAATCCATTGCATTAATTTATCTGCAAATCCTGGCTTCTCTAGAGGCTTCTCTTGGTTATGGAAATACTTTTGTATGCATTTCTTAGTACAAACTGTTGTGAAATACTATGTTCCCTCATTTCCTTCCTGCTGAGATTAGGACATAGGTCGTAGAAACTTCAAATCTGCAGGTTTGAGTGATTCTTTTAATGATAATTCAGAGATGTTGTTTCATGGCTCTGATTCATTAATAGCATTAATATTGTAATGACACAGTATTCCAGTCCTTAAAGATCAGAACTTCACTTCCAGTACAATTTCATCTTTACCTTCCAAGGTGTTAATGATAAAAGTATGTGCGTTTTAAGATAATACCAACTTGTTCATTTTACTGTAGTGTAACAATCAAAGATACTGAATATACACAAGAGTTGCAACGGTAACACAATGTGTGTGGAAAGACAGTATGTGTAGAATTGTATTATGGTAATTCTGTGTAGCATAAGCATCTTGTTGCTAGTGGCTGTTTTTAAGATGCTTGAACAGTGAGCTTGTATTTGCCATGTAAAGGCTAAAGTATGTGATGGTCATCAGATATATTCTGGTGTTTATTTTAAATGTGCATTTCTCCTAGTCCGTGGGGAAGATTGTGCACTTCCTGCCTGCCTTCTTGTTCACATTCCCATTTCCTTTCCTCTAGTCTTCCTCCTTTTCCTTCTCTGCCTTGCTTTTTTTTACAATGAAAAAAGATCTTTCAAAATGCTCTGGATATATAATTCTACCTTATATATTCTGTACATTAGCTGTATGGTAAAAAACAAACAAACAAAAAACCTTCACACTTTGGTTCAGATTGCTAAATTACCCTGGTCTTAAATGCAAGTGATTAGATTTGAATATTTATGACAGACTGATTTCCACAATTTCTGATCTAAGAAGAAAATGTCATGAAGCAACAGTTATGCTTAATAAAATGCACCTGTGCTGAATAAATAGGAAACTGTAAATTGGTGCGTTGTTCTCCTAGTGTCTTCTGATCTATATTAGATTATATCTTGAAATATTAATATTCTGGGTCACAATG
The DNA here is from genome assembly GCA_004027595.1 of Dinomys branickii. Classification (NCBI taxonomy): domain Eukaryota; kingdom Metazoa; phylum Chordata; class Mammalia; order Rodentia; family Dinomyidae; genus Dinomys; species Dinomys branickii. The sequence goes on from PVLD010002195.1 coordinate 84,591, forward strand.
TGGTATGACTCATACCAGCAGCTGAATTGAAAGTGGATGAATTTTATTAAGGAGCTGAATGATTTGCGGCCAAGAAACAGCACTGCACAGGTTGGTGCTTGTGCTTATTCCCGGGACAGACATAATGGTCACAAAGAGAGAAAGGTAATGTAGGTCTTAGAAAGGAGGTAGTGGAAGCATTGCTGGACAGTGGCTATATTTCATTTACTGGCTGATATAATGTCATACTTTAAAATAAGGACAAATACCTAGAAGAAAATTCTCACAACTCTTAAATTTTACTGACTGATTTGAACATAAGCTGTGTATAAAACTGTCTTACCTTAATATCATAAACAAAACTCTGGATAATCCTTCCCACCTGATGCTGGGCATTTAACTCTCTTTGACAGAGCCACCTGACCACGTACGGAGTCAGTGAAGGAAAGGGAAGCTCTTCACTTTGGCGGCGCTTCTCTTGAATTATTTATGACTGCCGTGGTCCCTAGGAAATGGCTGGGCCCAGATCCTCTGATAAGTTACTACAGGTAGTACCAGCTATCTTATGTCCAGCCTGCAACAAAATGAACTCAGTATCGGTGACCTTTGTTTTGACTCTCTTCTCTTTTGGTAAATGGTTATCTTCAATTTTCATTATTTAGAATGGTGATTGTGATAAGCCAGAGGTACGCCCCGGCCACAGGTCTCACTGCTTTAGTCCTTTACACCTCTGCTGGCCTTCGGCCTGCTTTTGCATCCGGGCACCTCACATGCCAGAACGGTATTTCAAGTTTCTCAGTTTTCTACGTTCTTCCAACCGTACCCCACATCACTTGCCACCTCACAGCTCGCTCCCATAGTCTAACAAAAATCTAGGCCTGTCTATCTCAACCACGTATACCTGTAAGATAATATTAAACACAGGACTGATCCATGTCAGAGAGGCAGGGGTCAGGCCCGACAGTGGTATTAGAATGGACGGTTTAGATGGCCTTCTCTTGGACTATAGTGGCAAGCCTAACCGAACCTCATGGAAGCCGGTCTTGTCACTTTTCCCTTCTACTCTCCTCTCTCTTCCTCGCTTTTATTTGTTGCTGTTTCGAGACAAGCTCTCACGGTGTAGTTCAGGCTGGTCTTGAACTCACGATGTACTCCAGCCCAGCCTCAAACTTATAACGCTCCTCCTCTCCAGCCTCCCCAGTGCCTCCTCACCGTGCTCACTCCAGACCACAGTGAGCCACCATACCCGGCCCACTTCTATTTTTATCTATAAAACTAAGGAATATTCTATAGTAATGTGTGTTTTGGGCAATCTTTAAAAAATATTTTAATTAGTGTCTATCAATTTTTAAAATACTGGGTTTTAATGTGGTGTTTTCATACATGCATGGAAAACATTTTCAGCAAACCCATTTCCCCATCACCCTCTTTTTTAACCTCCTTGCCCTGCTCCTAGTTCTCCCTCTCCTGCTTAATCCTACCCTCCCTTCCACTTGACGTCATCTCCTTCTGATTCTTACATCAGGGGAGACTGTAACGCTTGTCTTTTGAAGCTGGCTTACACAGTCTCTATGTTCTTGAGCATCGGACTGATTCTCTGAATTGAACATGTGTAATTCTCTTAGTCCCTAATTGCCCCTGCAAGTCTGCCAACAACAAAAGGGCAGGTAATTGAGAAGGGTGAAGTTTTAAGCAGCAGAAAATATGCAGAAGATTCTATTTCTGCTGTCTAAGATCTGGTGGAATAGTTACTGCTGCCTATAATTTGGTAGTATGTCTACTTAAGTCTTTAATTCTGTTTTCTGTTACAATATCCTTAATTTGAGGGAATAGTTCACTTTTGTTGCAGGTTAAAAATGCTATCTAGTGGCATCTTGGGGTCTATATTAGATTAAAGCTATAAATTGGCCCTTTAAGCATTGGCAAAATTTTTACATTTTTGCAACTATCACACATTTTAAAAGCACAATAGTTGACTAAGAATCACAGAAGTTATTTATTGTGTTTATCTGCTAATGGAAGTATCTGGGGACAGAAAACTGAGCATAAATCCTTCACTCTGAGAGGCAGAGAAATAAATACTTATTTGCATCAAAAGTGTATGCGATAAATATGTATTATTATCTGTAAGTAACGTTTTTTTTCTATTTCATGGATGTATGGTGAAGAAAAAATTAAAATAAAAAAAAGAAATATTTAGAAAATGTTGTTTTCCCAACTCTATACTATATTTAAAAAGAAAGATGAGTCTGACTCCCAGAAATAATTTTTTAAAAAGTAGAAGAAAGTAACCAACCAGAATCTAAGAAGTCGGTTTCTCACATAGTTTGCAACCTTAGAGAATTTCGTAGGACTCAGATTACATCTGTTATGATCATGACAAATGCTCCTTTCTGAATTCCCACTCCGTGCCAGGCACTGCTAACTTGCATCATCTTCATGAAAACACCACCCAATAAGTCACCCAGTATTGTTTAGTTATCTCTAACCAGTGCAGAAATTGAGGTACACAGGGTGGGTCTAGGCTACCAGGAGTGAGGATCTGAGCCAGCAGTGATGACTCTGAAGCCCATTATTCTTCAATACTTTTGGTTAAATAAAATCTAGAGCATGTGACAGCAACAAAAGCAAAATTAAAGAAAGAAACTTTTATATAAGTAAATCAGTCGTGTTGTTATTCTCACTATAGATTATATGCTGGGACTTGGTCAACCACTTCATTTTGTGTGTTTTTCAATCTTCAGATCCCATCTTACACTACTGAATATATTTCCAGAGAAGTCCTATAGCCAATAAAGGAATTCCAAAGAATCTTTAGAGGTACGATAAGCATCTGTCCATAGGAGGGGCAACCTGCAGATGACAACTTCGGAGACAAATGTGCTATGCCACTTACATTTAATGCATTGGCTTAGAAATCAGCCATATTGCCTTAAAATATTTAGAGAAATTCCATATATCAGCACCAGTGGAAAATTCCACACCTACTTTAAAGTATATATGCACAACAAATTTAAGTGGGAAAAGCCAAAGCTAAAAGAAGAAAATATAGATAATAGTAAGAGAATAAAATTTTTGAGGTTTTAGTTTAGAGAATCACTTTTTTAAAGGTTACGTCAAAAAATAAAAGCATAAAGGTGTGGGGGTCAGGCGTTGCTAAGTTGGATTACCTCAAAGTTACTTACGCGGTCTATGGCCGTCCTTGATAGAGCTACAAGACAGATGACCCTGGTGCAAAATACATGCAATGCTTAAAACTTTCAAGGGTTTTCTACCTAGAATAAGCAAGAAACTCCTGCAAATCTGGTTGAAAAAAGACAAGCAAACCAATAGAAAAAGGACATTTGACAAAGGACGTTTGAGGTGTGCTAAAAAAACAAGAAAGAAAAGAAAAATAAAGGGTGAGGCGGGCGTGTCTGCTCTTGCATGGACCCACCACGGTGCGGCGTTTTCTTCTTTCCCTGTTTTTATTTGGCCCAAACTCATTGTGCAGAGTCTGCTTCTTTTCCTACCTTCAACAAAACTTCTCTACTGGTAAAAAGATGAATATTTAACTTCTTAAAATGGCACAGTATCAGGGTAATACTTGTCTCCAGGAATAAGTTAGGGATAATTGCTTCTCTTTCGATTTCATTAAAGAATTTGAGGAGCATTGGCGTTAAATCTTCTTTGAATTTCTTGTAGAATTCAGCTGTGAATCCATCAGGATCTGTGCTTTTTGTTGCTGTTGGTAAGTTTTTGATCACGTTTTTAATTTCATTAATTCATATTGGGATATTCAGAATTTTTATATCCTCTTGATTCAGCTTCAGTAATTCCTACGTGTTCAGGAATCTGTCCATTTCTTTTGTTTGTTTTTTGTTTTTTTGTCTTCAAGACAGGGTCTCGCTGTGTAGTTGAGACTGGCCTTGAGCTCACTTTGTAGCCCAGGCTGGTCTTGAACACACAACAATTGTCCTGCCTCAGCCTCTTGAGTGCTGGGATTACAGGCGTGTGCCACCATGCCTGGCAGGAATCTGTCCATTTCTTCTGTGTTTTCCATCCTATGAGAGTAAAGATTTTCAGATATGTTGATCTTCTGAATTTCTACATGGTCTGAAGTCATTTCACCCTTTTCATTTCTTTTTGCATAAATTTGAGTTTTTCTTTCCTTTTTTTGATAAGGTAAATAAATAATAATTTACACTATCATAGTTGCCTTGATGTCCTGCATTGATTCAAAATGTTTACCTTTCATGGCCACTTTGATGTTGGGAAAGGGTCAGACATCACAGAGTTCCAGATCTGGTCACTAAGGTGAATGAAAACACACCCAAATGTTTTCAGGAGACTGTCTTTCAGTGGAATGGCACTTGGTAATTGCTGTTTTATGTTTTGGGTTTTGTTTTTTTATTAAACCTCATGAAGACATTCGTTAAAGAGGATTTCCATAATTGCTTCAAAAAGTGGCAAGAAAATGGGATAAATGTGTTTTGAATGAGAGAGGGTATTTTGAGGGGAAATAAAGGCAATCGGTCTTCCACTGTAATATTTCTCTGAAAAATTTTTAAATACTCACTATATATTTTCATCATGTCTGTGCACAGCACTTTAAAAAGTACTAAGCACATATATGAAGAGATTTTTTTACACTTTTTTTTCTCTGTCTTTTTGAGACAGGGTTTCACTACACAGCTCAGGCTGGCCTTGAATTTACTTTGTAGTCTGAGTTGGCCTCAAACTCACAGTAATCCTCCCGCCTCAGCCTCCTGAGTACTGCAATTACAGGCATATAGCACCATGCCTGGTGAGATTTTCATACTCTTCACAGAGAAATTTAAAATGAAATGAGCTACTACATCATCAATATCATGTTCAGAAAAACTTAAAAAGTTTGATAATCAGCTATATGGTAGAAAGAAATGCGAGGAGACAAGAATCTTTGTCTAGCCGTGTGGCAGTCATAAGCTGACTCAGCCATCCTGGCAAACAATCCAGATATGCTTATCTCCACTGGCCACCCATTACTGCCTTGGAATCTTCTACCCAATCTTTGGGGCCTACAATAGGCAGTATTTATCCTTATGATACAATGTCTGCTGCGGGGGCCCTGCTGGTCCCTACTGGCCTCCTAAAGAATCTGCAACTGTGACTCAACTCTTTCAGTGTATATGGAGCTGGGGGTCTGTCTCAGGCTGTAAGATTGTCTAGTCTGGGTTAAGCTCTGGTCTTCTTCACGTGTCCTCATCTTTCTGGGACCAGGAAGCCGGGAGGACTACATTCTCACAAGAGGATGACGGAGGTTAAAAGGTAGCTGGAAACATGATAGCATATTCATTCCTAGGTTAGGGACTGGCCACCTGTCCCTCTGCTCACACTCTATTGCCCAAGGCAAGTCATGTGTAGGAAGTGCACCCCATCTTAAGTAAGCAGAAACCTCAAGTTACATAATAAGAGCATGGGCATGGGGAAGAGTGGACTGGGCTGCTTCCCTTACCACAGTCTCTTAGAACCGAGCCACCATGCCAACACAGCTATACGCCCCTCACTCTCACGTCTCTAAGTATAAAAATATTTACCGCAGTCCTGTGATAGTGAAGGTGCTGCTCCAGAGTCCAAGAGGAGGAAATAAGTTAAATATGGTGTCTGCCAGCAGTGAAATACAGATCCAATTTGTATAGAACAGCATGAATAGTTCTTAATAATGTAATGTTATTTTAAAAAGAAATCAAGGGTACGAAATTCATTATACAGGGTCAGTTACAAAGCCTCACACACACGATAACATTGTATATTTTTCAAAGCTACATGTATAGGGTCAAAGGATGTTCATTAAGTCAATAAGAACGGACGCCAAAAAGCAGGCAGCGTGAGATTGCAGATAGGGAATTAAGGAGGAAGAAAAAGATCAAAATAAAACAAAATTGGGAGCTTTGCAACAGATTGAGAATTTAATCAAATTTTGTGTTCCTTCTCTATAATTTCAGACAGTTAAAAAAAATTATAACAAATGACCAAAACAAAGGTAGGTCATGGGACAAACAGCCAAAAGACTTTGTAAAGAAAGAAAATTTTACACCGAGCTTTGGAGCTTACAGAGGTTCTCGTTTGAGAAGAGATATACCAGATGTTACGGTCAAGCTTTAGAGACACGGAGAGCAGAGAGTTGATACGGTGCTTATTCTGATAGAAATGTAATGCTAGCTTCACAGGATGTGAAGATAAATGAGATATAAGACATCATGCCTTGCGGTCTGTCATGGGGCCTTTATCTGGATTTCAGGGCGTCTTTAAGGAGCTGAATGTGATCACGAGGCCTGTTGAAGAGAGCTCTTGAACACGAATGCATACCGGCAGCATCGTTCATTAGCCACCATTGTCAAGGGCCCTTCTGAGAGGGGCAGGGAGGGGAGGAGAAGGAGAGGAAGGGGCGGGGAAAAGTAGGAGCCGAAAGGAAGTGAGGGGAGGGAAGGGGAGAATATAAATTCTTTTGTTAATGTTGCAAGGAATAATACCAGCTATTCAGCCATTATCAGGAGAAATCATTGACAGAGCAGGCCTTGGAAATAGACTCTGCGTGGTTTTCTATTTTATTATCTCAGGGTCACATAACAGAGCATCTGAAATTATTGCCACCTTTTCTCAAAATGAAAAGCTCTCTCCATTTTTCCATTGGAAAAACATCCTGGCTTAGAAATAGAGAGAGAGAGTTTTTAGTCACTATGAAAGAAACAGTAAATTGCCAGGAAAAATTACGAAGGTAAAAGATATTGTTTTAAAATACACAAGAATTTAAAAAGCAGGAATTTTTCTAATCTTAACTTTTATTTTTATTTTTTTAAAGAGCAGAATATATTTAATTTTAACTTTTAAAGAACTAAGTAAATGTATGCAAAGATGTGCATATATGCAAAAATATTCATTAAAATATTATAATAGAAAAATGAGGAATAGCTAGAAGAGGAATAAAAGATGAGAAACTTATGGAAGTTTTTAAATAGAGAGTTATGAAAAAACCTTCTTTAAAATATTTAATAACAGAGAGGAACACAGCAGCTATGTGAAAATGCGTTATCAGTATCTACCAAAATTGAGAATATGTTAAAAATTAAGTGTTTAGCTCTGAGAAGAATTTACATACAAACTACCTTGTGCTTTCTTTTCCCCAAATTCTCTTCTGATCATGTTACTATTATAAAGCAAAATAAATAATATATACCATTTTAGTATATTGAATAAATTAAATATTGTTAAAACTGGTAGTTTTGATAACTTATAATCATTCCAATGCTGTACTATAGACTTGGATTCCTGCAGGCAATCTTTAAGAATGGAAAATTTAGATAGATGTTTAACCATCGTTTGGAAACATTCCAGTAATACATGTACTCACAGTGCACATTGTACATGGATAAAGGGGATTTGATTAAAGTGAAATAGCCAAGTTAATAGGCATTTTACATGCTCAAAGAATTAAATGAATTTAAAAGGTGAAAAAAAGCTGTGTTTCTGCAAAACACAGTCAAGTACCTCTTTCAACTTATCCTAATTTCAATTTATCCTAATTTATACACCAAGCCTCAGGATGGATTCACATTCTAATTCACTGCTCACTGGATCCAGGGCATTTCTCAGGCACCAAGAGCTCTGCTGTGTTGTTTTCCATGACAGTGAAATGAAGAAGCAACTCACTTTGAAGACAAGGGAATTTAGAAATATAGAGTATGAAGTCAACAACCATGACCTATTAAATGCGGGTCACCCCCATCTTCGTGTCTCTCCCACAAGTTTTTTAACAAAGTATCTCCAGCAGTTTTGTGTAGCCCCCAACATTTCTGATCAGCAGGAATCATGCTATATTTTCCTTAGCAGGAACCAACTCTTAATCTTCACAATAAAAAATGGGTCACAAACTGTAAAAGGTCCCAAGTCCAGAATACTGACTTTTCTTGCTAGATGATGAATGGCAGTGATCATCTACAAGGTGTAATCAGAACATATGTACTGCAAATATGTATTCATAAAAATAAATAAAATATTTTAAATGTATTACAGCAAAAAAAAAAAAAACACATTGCCATGCATCCCCCTCAAAATACTCCCCCTAGTTTCAAACATTTATCTGAGCATGCTTGCTACTTTCTGAAGCAATTCCAGAAGTCTTTTTTCACAACTGTCTTTAGGTGAGTTGCCATGGCATTCTTGCTGTCGCTTTTTTATATATATATTTTTTATTTTGAAGAGAATAGAAAAATAGCAACAACATAGACCAGAAACAATAAAAATGATACAGGCTTCAAAACAAGATAATAGGAATTAACAGTGGCTGTTATAGTAAATTGATTCAAAAATGTTTAAGGCAATATCCTACCACCTTATTCACTCAATCTGGCATTGTGCAATTTCTGGCTCTTCCATAATCAAAATGACCACAAAAAGTAACTGATGATCAGATTAATATTCCTTATTCTCTAACAAAGGGAACAATTTTTCCCACCACCTTTTGCAACATTAGTCAGAAATCACAGGAAGGGAGGAGGAATTTCTTCAGGATCTGTCAGAAGAAAGTAGAAACAAAATCATTCCACATGATAAAATATGTGAGTACATTTCCACACAAATTTCAAGGGTTTTTTTTTTCTGCCATGAAGAAACCTATGAATTCACCAAGGACTCGGAGGCCTGAGATGCATAATGGCCCACTGCAAATGAAAGTGAATATTTCAACTTAAAGCTCAGTGAGTAGCATTCAGACTCAAAAGCATAAAGAATGTTTCCTATCATAAAGACCATACAAAATTACACACATGCTATACATGAGATGAATCAAGACTGACCAGGACCTCAAAATCGAAAGGGAGTCAGTCAGTGTTCCCGTGCAACTTCACTTTTTGGTTTTATCAAGTAGAGATGGAATTTCTGTACTCGGTGCACACTGTGCTTGTCCTGTGAAATACCAGCCTCCTTTTTGCCGTTGCTGTGGTATATTTAAAGATGAGTTTGAAGACCGGCCAATGTAGAGACACTGCAGTGGATTAAGTTTTCATGAGCAAGATGCTGAAGGAAAACATAAAACAATCTCTATGTAAAGAGAAAACTATTTAATTGACAAAGGGAAAGTTTAACTTGCACTTTTCAAAGATCTTCGGGATTTTCTGGCTGCTGATAATATTCACCATTGACTAAGAGCTGAATGCTTTAGATACATCACATGTATGGATTTCATCATCATAAATTCAGGTTCACACGAGATGTGACTCTTTGTATTACCTTAGTTGTCAGACCTCTGACTTCAGCTCCCAGTCTGCTACATGAAAGCAACTTAATATTATCATTTATAACTTTTTTCTTTCCAAGTACAGTGATTCCTTGCTGAATTCCTGTCTGGGAGGTCTAACAGCCTATAGGTAATCTTTCCTGAGAAATCAGGCTTTCTCTCCCTCCTGCCTCCAAAAAGCCCTAGAGACATCAACAGGTGAAATCTGCTTATGTTGTATCTTCTTTTTGATCCAGACAATCCCTCCTTTCTTAGGAGCTGGCTTAGTCTATGGCCTCCTGGAACTTCTCCCAGTCTCCCTCAATCCTTAGGGAAGGTTCCATGTCCCATAGCTCAACTAGAATCTTCCCTCATTTTGGAGATTAAGAGGAGATCCTCAGTTGAACCATGAACATTTCCTAAACTTTTTAGTGCCTTTGCTATTTCCTGTTCCTAATTCTTTTTCAACCCCTATCTACTCCTCAGTGCCACAGATATTTACTCCTGGTCCCTTCAGCTGGGAAGGATTTTTCTTTTCTGAACTCACAGTCTAGCCCGCCCCTACAACATACCTTGCCTTGCACTGGTACACACAGCCAGCTGGCCTATACCTGTGTAGGTAGAGCTCTTGCTGACTATTCATGTCCGTGTGACTCATTGCGTCCATACCCATCTTGACCGCCTCTTGCTTGTGTTCTCCTGATTATGTTACATCCTTACTACCACTTTGGCCCTGTGCTTTACATTATAATAAATATTAATCACGCCTCCCTCTCCTACTGGAAATTTCTTAAGAAAAGACGACTGCCAAATTGGTAGCTCATTCAGTGCTTTTCTTTGTAATCAGTCTTTTTATTTCTTTTGGTGATGGTGATATTAAGGATTGAACACAGGACCATTACACGGAGCTATATCCTCAGGCTTTTCTACATTTTTTTTTAAATTTTGAGACAGTATCTCACTAAATCCTTAAGTTGCCCAGGTTAGTCTCAAACTTGAATTCTCCTGCCTCACCCTCCCAGAATACTAAGATTAGTAGGCATGTACTTCTGCACTGGTTAAAAATATCTATAAAATTAATCCCCGGATAAAACAAGATGATGGCTTTTCCAATGGTATAAGAATTAAAAAAGCAGGCAGTACTGTCCCCTTGTCAGTGTATAAATACAATTGCCAGCGATACTCCTACTGGGAAGCCTACTCAAAATCTTATATTTTTTTAAATTGGAAAAAAAAGAACCAAAGAGGTATTTTGGTTTTAATTTGCGGGGTAAAGGAAAATAAAGTTATTCAAATTTGCTCCCCTAGCACCAACATTTAATAAGATTAACTGTCATCACACAGAGCACATTTGAAAGATTCTATCCATCTTTTCCCTAATTTAACACTGCCTTTTAATTTTGATTCCCTCTCAAGAGGTTCATAACTCAAGATCTACTTTGTTATTTTTGTGCTCCTCCATCACCCTGGTATGGAGAGGGAAGTACAGTAAATGTTGAATAAAAGACCACAATTGACAGGCCCCACAACCCAGAGAGCTTAGAAGGTACTTAGGCAAGTTAGGCCCCATGCTGCACAGAATGGCTTTTGTTTCAAAACCATTAACAAAAACAAAACAAAGTGTAAATGAGCCACTCTCCTACTGTTGCAAATACAAAAAAACAGTGTAAAAGACTGAGTTTGTGAAAATCCAGAACAGTAAAAGGTGCTGTTGAGCACTGTTTACACCAACTCTTCAGCACATGGCTCCAACTTCTGGTCTTTCCGACCAATCAATGAACACATGAACTACCATGAGTGAGCATATTTCTAAAATCATGAATTACAGAGACCTCGTTTTCAGGAAATCACTGCCCTAGCACAACTTTGAAATTATCCATATTTCAATGGGCATTGCTACAGTTACAGTGGCATCCATACATGACACACAAAGCTCAGAAGGGAGCTACAACCACATGCCAAACAGTCTCGTGGGAACACTGTCCAGAGGAACTTGGAAGTGGAATTTAGAATTAGATAATGTTTGGTGAGCTCAGTGTTTAGAAGGCACTGGGATTTGAGTTGCTTCTCCTGACTAATAGAGTATGGGACGAGATCCCTGTGCAGTGAAATCTCCTGGATGCTACTCTAAATGTGTATTTCTCTTCCCAAAACCTAATCTACTAAGTAGACTATTCAGTAGATCAGCTCAGCAATCAGCACCTTTAACTCAGTCCTGTTATCATTTTTTAATTTAAAAAAATAGCCATCATAGAGATACCACATACATTTCACATTACCCAATGTGCTGCCCTACAGAACTAAAAACTAAGCTCTTGGTATAAATAGCTTTACTGACAGTCTCAATCTATAGACCAAAACTGACCTCCCAATGGTGTTTCAACCCAAGTAAAATCTCACAAATCTTAAACCTATAGAACACTTACGTAATAAGTGAAAGACACACCAAAATCAAATGCTCAATTATCTCAAAACAATTCGCCAAATTTTTAAGAATATTGAAGTAAATCTTTTAATTCCCCCCAAATTCCAGGTTAAGAGTCCTGTTGAACTATTATGAAACTCAAAACCCTTAAGAAAGGATGATACAGGTGACTCCTCCATGATAGTGACCCAGAAAGTGACCCATAATTCTCGATCTGACCAAAATTGTTCAGGAAACTTTTCCTCAAATAGTACATCTGAAATGACCATTCCGGACTCACCTATTGCCATCAGCCTTGAATGATAATTGCAATAAAAACATAATCCAATCAAAAACCAAATAGAAGAGGCTATTGTTTTTACTTAGCCCTGAAAATATCTAGTGCAGACAGGAATTGAAATCTTTCTTTTTCAAATAACACGTTATAACCATTACTTAGAGCACTTCCTTATTCGGTTTTGTGCACCTAACTGTTTCTTCAAGTTAGTTAAGTGATTGCTAGCAATTAATTAGCAAAGTTAACACTGTTTTTATTGATCAGTCTGGTAGTCATGATTGACAACATTAATATAATTGCTTTATTTCTCAGAAAACTCTGGTGTAGGAGGCTAATGATATTGGGAAACAGCTGAGAGATAAAGAAAAATACATTATATGCTTTAGATTGGGCCAATTGTGTTAACATGCTGCCAGGGTTCTGATAACTGAATTAAGGTCTAGGGCTTCCTTTCTGTAAGAGGCTGAGTGTGGTGTGTTTTTTGTTTGTTTGGTTTGGTTTTTCAGTTGGTTGGGTTTTGTCTGTCTGTCTTCCTCCCTCTCTTCCTTCCTTCCTTTCTCTCTCTCTCTCTCTCTCTCTTTCTTTCTTTCTTTCTTTCTTTCTTTCTTTCTTTCTTTCTTTCTTTCTTTCTTTCTTATTCTTTCCCTTTCTTTTGTTTGTTGAACTTTCCCTCACCTCCCCTAACAATGAATCAGTGCAGAGGCCAGAGAAGTGGTTCTGTGATCTTAGGTACAAATCCTACATTGCTGTTTAGTTATAATGATCATTAACACTTAAGGAAAGAGTTTACAAACAAAATTAGAAAGTCCAAAGTGCAGTGGATAAATTTAACATCTTTTCTGACAAATTATAGACAAAAAAGAAGAGAAAAACTAGTATAGTCTGCTTTTTACCTCTCCAGAGTTCCAACATCTTGTGGATATCCCCTCTTATTGTCAGGTATAGAATTAATGCTGATGGTGGCCCAGAACTATTCTCTGAACCTGACTGCAGTGTTGCTCCCCAAATTGTCTTTGCTTAAGGGTTCTTAGCAAAAAATAGCAAAATCTTAGGATCAGAACCATGTTGACACTGCTCCAAAGTTTCAGAAGTTTGGAAGTATGAAGCACTCAGTGCTTCCCCCTATTCAACCTGTCCCTGCCAAATGACTAGTCTTTTACTATACACGACCTATTCTAAACGACTGAGCTAGCCACTTTACAACTACCAAAGATTGCAAATCTTATTAAATCTTCTTTTCTATTTACAGACTGTTGAGAAAAAATTTAATTTTTTCTGCATGTTTGCTCTGGATGACAGAACTATTCTAAAAGTTGTTCAAATAAATGTTTCAAAATATTTACAGTAGGCAGAACATGGCAGATCTTTTTCCAGTAAGGATAATACTTACTGCTTGCCAAGTTCCAGGTAAAATTCAAGTTAAATTAAATGTTATCTTCAATTTTTACAGCAGTTTGGCAAATGACACTCTGATTGGACAGATGAGGAAACTAATGATAGAGGAAATGTTTCCTCTGAGGTCAGGCAAGTAATAAGGGACAAAATTCTCCTTTATCTTGTTCTGAAACCCTTGTCCCTTCTGCTCCAGCAGACTTTCTCTTGATGGAAAGCCTCAGATTCCATTTCATCTTCCTACTCAAGGATGCCATTGGTCTCTTAACTGTTCATATTAAGAACTGGAAGTTGCTGGGATAGGTAGTACTACCAAAAAGAAATGCAAAGCCCTAGTTAAAATGATAGGTACATGGCAGCCTGGGTGGGCCTGGGTCTTGGTCCTTCCCCTTGCTATCTATGTGTCCTTAAACACATGACTTCTAAGGGTCTGGGGCTATAGCTCAGTGGCATAAGCGCCTGCCTGGCAAACTCAAGGTCCTGAGCTCTATCCCCAGTACCACAAAAAAAGAAAAACAGGTAACTTCTGAGCACCTGTTTCCTCCTCTCTATAGTAATGGTAACAAGGATGCCACCTGATAGGGTTGTGGCAAAAATCAAATGAATCAGTAAGTGTTCCTCAAATGTCAGTATGCCTATACATCAGCGGAGAATCAAGTTAGTCTGTGGATCCTGATTCCAGGGGCTGGGAGATGCCCAAGATGCTGCCTGCAGCTTCTTTAAAGCAATGCCCAGCAAGGAATGGGTTTTCCATAAGTATTGCCTATGATAATTTCATGATTCAATAAGGAACAATCAGGTAAAGAACAAACTAATACTTAATTAACTCATGATGATGTAAGAGACCTTGCATTGTGAGGCCAGCCCACCTGCCAGATTCTCTACCATATTCCAGTCCTGATGGCCATAGGGCCAGGCACAGATCACCCTTCTACCAGACATAAGTTTTTAAATGCACTTGAGAGGCATGTGGTTCATTATGATGTCACCTCCTAAAGAGCAATTCATTTAATGAAAAAATATTGTGTACCTACTATGTGCCAAGCACTAGTAACACTTGTGAACACTATTGCTATGTTCTAGGCTTCATTTCATGGAAAACATTCCCTGACGTTCATTGTATGGTAAATGGTTTTATGTCTCTAGAGAATAATTATAGTAACTGTCCATTCCCCAAGTTCTTCCTTTTCACTTCGTATCTATCATTTCCTATTTATTTCCTTGATTTCTCTTCCCATTCTGTTTATTTTAAGAACACTGTTCTTCTGGAAAATTCCTGAGCATTTTCACTCAATCATCCACCTCATATATTTTTACTGAGGACCCAACACATAGATAATTGACAGGTCTTAGCATTGTGCATATTGGAAAAAATAATTAACAGATAATTAATCATAATTCATTGATATGTTGTATAGTACTTTAAAAAAATATTATTTAACTGCCACAAAATAAAATCATTTTTATACTCAGGCGCCTAACATATTTGTACACATGCAAGAAAGAAAATTTCCAGCCATAACTACCTAAGATTAACCTTAATGTAAATGTTCATTTAGATTTGATTTAGCTGTAAGATATAAAGAAGTCAGAAACTCAGCTGAAGTGAAATTCTGAGGCCGTCTGGCTTGATAGATGCCTTTTTCATGAGGCATATCTATATTAATATATTTTGCTTTCCTTCTCATATTGATCTATCAACTTTATCTTTATGAACATTATTCTCAGGAATAGAAACAATGGTTTCATATGTTAGAAAATCCAACTTCCTACTAGCCTTCTTTGGATTTTCCCATTTTCTATGGAGCCACAGGTTTTTGGCACATTTTCTGCTAAATGTCCCAAGGAATGAAACAGAAGGCAGTTGTTTCTAATTAAATTTTTTTGGGTCCCTGATGGCTTTGTGGATTCTTCCCCTAGAAAAATATCCATATGCATCTACTTGGAGATTCCACACATAATGGCAGCAACTTGGACTCCTTCCCAAACTACATCCATTTGATGACTTCTGGATAAAAATTCCTGCTTTCAGAGTGTTGTAACCTGTGTACAAGCATCAGCCTCACTACAGCAAAGCCCTGCTGCTGAGTCACTCACAGAGAAGGTGGGCAGTAGCAATGCATGCAAGTGGCCCCACGTGAAGTTGCAGACTTGTTTAACATATCTCACACAAGCCCCCAAACTGCAGGTGGCCTAAGCAGCTCAGGGAGAAACACAAGGGTGAATGATGCTTACCACATTTCTTTATGAAAAATGCCCCAGGCAGATATGCCTAGGGAGGCAAATGCACCCATGCCTTTATGCCCCTGGTACTTCCTCTTTAGAGGAGGACACCTAGGTAGAGTTGTGAGGATGGAAGAGAGATACCACAGTGATTATTACAGAAAGACTTCAGATGCAGGGCTCGGAAACGCTGATTTTCATTAAATACATTCTCATAAGAAACTCACTTTGTTTCCCTTAGCCTAAGTGTGTTAATCTGTTCAAGTCATACAGTGATATGTGACTTTCACTCCTCAAAGACTTCTGTGAATATTAAAAAACACCTGGTGACTAGTATTTTGGAAAACATGTCTATAAATCTGTGCAGAAGCACCATACATGATTAGCATTTTTTCAAAAATATCATTGAAGAGGTTGGGTGGCTTTTTAATTCTTGTTATTGACTCCTCTAATCCTGTCTGCTTTTACAATGACTACCACTCATCGTGCAGCAGCAGGTAATTGTCTGATTTGTATGGGGTGATAGTTTCTTTTCTTGCAGCCGGGTTTACTGGTCAGTACTCTTTTTCTATGTAACAAGACCTGTGAGGTCTTTGAAAGGAAGTCCTTGTGCTCAGTTTCAACAGTTCCCTTTCTAGCTAAACTCCTCAAAGGCTGTGTAGATAGGTCAAACTAATTTAGAGAGAGTCTGAAGATAATAGTGAATGTATAATTCATTCTGATTAATAAATAATAGTTAACCATAGAAAGTTCCTCTTAGATGAGCATCTTTGATTGCTAAAAGAGTTTCAAACTTCAAATGAAAGTTTAGCACTCTTTTAGGAAGAGAAATATTCAAAGAGATCCTTTTGCTTCAAAGTGGGGCCACACTAAAAGACAAATAGGTTTACACTGTTCTATGTTCATGATTTTTTAAAAAATTGGGCCTTCGTGGATAGAGAAAATTATGATTGTGTCATTTTAATCTAATAAGAGATGTTTAAAAGGTAAAGACAGTCACAGGGCCTGTTTTTCCAATTCAGAGTCTTCTCAAGTAATTCGCCTAGTTTAGAGTCTCTGTAATTACATAGCTTTTAGATTTTCTCCTCAATATACTCTCATTGCATTTATGTCTATGGCCAGAATTCTTCAGGAAGGAATAAGTTGAGCCTTTATTTCCCTCTGCTGCTTCCCTGTAATTGTTCAAAGAGGACTATGAAGAGTCTTTTCTTAACTCCTCACTTTGAAGTAAGCCTTTATAAAGACAGTCACAATGTGAAAAGTAGAGACTGTGCTGAAAATGACATTGTTTCATAAACTATCAGTGATTATTCATTCGTAGAAGATTTGTGAGGCCAGTGGAAAGACCTGATAAGCCTCATTTCCTTGACCATATTCATTTTTACCCTGGAATATAAATTTTGCTAATTACTACTTGAAATTGCATTTGCTTTTACCTAGTCACAATAGTATTCGTTTTCATTAGTTCAAGTGTGTGGGAGGTAAAAATGTTTTCCTATTCATCGAGATGTTAATAGCATAATACTGCCCAGAGTCGTGGGCTTTCTTCAGAAAGTGAAATTCCTCACTTTTCTCCAGTTCGTGTATATAGGGATCCAAAAATATATAATTCCAGGAAAATAACTACATTCCAAATCACTTATCACTAAAAATTCAGCAATTCTAAGAAATAATTACATTCACCTAACACTGCACTCCAAATTTGCTCAAACAAATACCCAGGAACAGAGAGTACTGCTTTCAGACAGAACTGCATCAACCCCAAGGACTGTTCAACTGCAAGTTATGTTTCTTCCCAGGACCAGATTTTCGCTACTTGCTTTCAAATGCTTAGACTATCCTCGGAGGCTCCCTTGTGCATCAAAAGGTCAAGCCAGTGACATTTCAATATGAGCAACCTAACTTCCAAAGTTTAGCAGAAAGATAAACACTGTGAGGCACTTGTTCAGTCTTGACAAGTAATATGGTTCATGCAATCTGAGGCATCCCTGGTGAAAACAACAGATGTTGGTATCTGTTTTGAGTAGGAGATCTGGGCAGGACAGAGCCAGAATCATGAACGAGCATCTTAAACTCCTTTTTAGATTTGTCAGGCTCAGAGTATCTACATCCAGAAATTATAACAACCTTCAAGGAAGCACCTCACAAACTCTCAAGAGAGACAGAATTCAGCGCCAGTCACTGGAGATATTTTTTTGAGCCACAGGTATTTTTCCACTACAACTGAGTTTGAAGTGGATTTGAACCATGAGAAGAGCAGAATTTTTTAATGAAGGCTTTAAGAGAATTTTAATCTAAATGAAAAGTAGAACTTCCATTAGAACATATACATCTATTTACATACACCTTTCTAAAATGAGACTTCATAACCTGTTTTGAGGTTAAGAAGCTTTTCTTTGTTTTTTGAGAACAGGTTGATTCATTCAGTAGTGCCATGACTTGCCCAGGATAGGTGCTCAGTTCCTGTATATTGAACGAATAGTGGTCCATGTACAATCTTCTCACCCAAACCCACTCCAAGCCTGAAATTCTCCTGCAGTCCTTCCCTTCACTGCTCTCCTGTACTGTTTTCCAGACAGAGTGGATCCTGTGCCCTCTTTTCCTTTTCCCACCCCGTCAGAAAGTCCCAGTTCACATCCTACCTCATTCATAAATTCTCCTACTTTCTCAACCTCTTTATTCTCACCCTTCTTATATGTAAATTCTCCTAAATTCACAAATTCTCCAAAGTTGTGTGTGTGTGTGTGCATGTGTGTGTTACCCACTGAGTCTCACTCTTTTCTGACAGTCGTGACGTTAATGATGTGACATTAATAATGTGTGATGTTAATGATGCCGTCAGTGTGAATCCACCCAGAGAAGGACTGTCTGGGTCCTCTTCCCCTTGGGTACCAGGCTACAGCAAAAACTGGAAAGGGGACGTGATGGGCTCCTAAGACCTGAACTAAGAGTTCCTGATGAAGTCAGAACAACACAGCTAACTTTCACTGATAGATCAGACTCAGATTTAGGCTGAGTTCATTAACAGTAAGCTAAGCCTTCCCTAAATATGACTTGCGTATGGAAATGTTGCAAATTTTCAGTAACAGATGAACACAAACTCAAGGAAGTTTTCTTTAGCAAAGGTTCTACATAGATACAAACCTCTCCCTCTCCTTCTCTCTCGCTGTGGCTCTCACTCTCCCCTTATAAATCAAATGTACCCATATTTGTACAATAAGAGCAGCTCAAACCAAACTAATGTGTACATATCTTTTATAATTCCTGGGGACTGTGTGAAATTCTTTTTTGAGAAATGAGTTTTGGTTTATTCAGAGGTCTGTGTTCTGTTCCCAACCATCCCCTGGAGTACCTGTGACTCAAAGATCACAGCAAGAAGTAACAAGAACTGGATTAAACAAGTTTTCTTCTCCCTTAAACTCACTAAACTAAAATATTGGTAGAGTAGGAAAACAGGCCACTCTCTCTCAAACCCCAAGGTTTCTTAGTGTGTGCATGTGTGTGCACGTATGTGTGTGTGTGTGTGTGTGTGTGTGTGTGTGTGTGTGTTGTATTTTCCTGAAGATTGAACCCAGGACATTTACATTGAACATTTTTTTGTTTTATATATTGAGACAGATTCTAAGTCATAAAGTTGCCCAGGCTGGGCTCAAATTTGCAATCCTCCTGCCTCAGCCTCCCAGATTTCTGGGATTAGAGTCACGTACCACCATGCCTAACTCCAAACCCAGGGACTTCTAACACTGATATTTGTGAAAAAAAGTTACCTAGACAAAACCCATATTTTTCTGACCACTATGCAGGACAGCACAAATAGGCTTTGGATATCAGAGCCTTAAGTTAATTGATCAAGAATATACTTTAAAAAAAAAGAATATACTTCAACTCTTGGATGTACTGTACTACGGTGAAATGTTGGAAGATTTTGTTCCTGAAATATTAAATCAATTTTATATTATGAGTTTTATTTTATGAGAGCTATTATATAGCAAATGACAAAGTATCTGTTTTACTATCAAAACCTTTTTCTGTTCCTGTGCTTTATGTAGCCTCCTGACACATTCTCTTTAAGGACAGTGTGCTACTTGCCTGCTACTTGCCTGCAAAATGCAGTCATACAACCTTTCCAAAAATCTTCAAATGAAAAACATTCTACCAAGGAAAAATGCAATGCTTCCCCCTCCTCTGAGCTCTGTGCCTTCCCTGTGGACTGGTTCTTCCTTGCTGGCTTTGAGAGGTATCAGTGCCTGAGTCTGAGCAGCCCCCTGGCTCTGGTAAGGCTCTGTTCCAGGCAGGAAGCTGGAGCTCCAGATACCACCTTTTCAGAAGTTTCCAGAAATAAGCACTGTTCTCTAGATTGAACTTTCTTTACATGGACATTTGCTTTGCTGCTTTAGAAGTGTTAATGAGAATTTCACAAGGGATTGGAAAAGGCCAAACTGTTAGCCTTTTTAATTCTCAGCTCTTGGGATCTATTTATGGTTCCTAGAAGCCCTGTGGGAAAATAACAGAGGACCGAGCAAACCAGACAATACCATTGCAACAAACCTGCAGCATACAGAAAGTCATACTCAACGTAAGGAACACAATGCATCTTGCCAGAGTCCCTGTGGATTTTACATTCTAAAGGATAAAGAGAAAACATCTTGAAATACTCAAGTCAGTCATCAAGCCATATACCTCACTGGAGCTAGGCAACTACTGGAGAAATTCATAATTGTGATGTTCTTCTTCCCTAAGGGCAATTTCCTTCCAGAAGTCACATAACATAATGGTTGGGAAGCCAACTTCCAGAACCAGATTGGCTAGCTTGGAATTCTGACCCTAGACTGGCCAGTGGTGTTGCCTCAGCCACTGGCACCATAATTTCTCTATGAGCAAGATGGGCGTGCTAACAGTACCGCCCTCACGGCCTTGTGGTGTGGTATCACATTTAGGGTACCTGTTGTACCTGACTTCTCAGTGAATTAATATATAGAAAGGGCTTGTAACAGTACTCCATCTGTGATAAGCACTCTAGGAAGTGCTGCTCCCAGCAGGGTACAGCTTTCTATTTGTACTCAAGACTGATCTAAATATTTAGCGAGCCACTTCCCTACTCTAGCAGTAACAATGATTTTGTATTTGTATTCACTGCTAAATGTGAAAGTGGGATATATCCTACTTTGTTTCTTTCTCAAACCACCTTGTAAAATAGACTTTATTTGAATGTGGAGAAAATGAAGTTTAGAGAGGGCTAAATAACATACCTAAAACTCAGATCTGCCTGCCTTTGCTGGAACCCATTTTCTACTGTGATGGCTCACGTTTAGCCCTAGTCCATGAAGGAATGTGAGGGAAAGTGCTCTGGAATTTGAAATGGGCTGGGCTGGAAAAAGATTTGAGAATATGAATTGGAAGACATGGACCAGATCTCTACATTTTCTTACTGGAAACAACTGAAGTTCAGGTTTTAGTAGCAAAGTTTAGGGCTTTTGTCCCCCTCCCCTCTAAAGCTGCTTTAGGTAGCTGAAAATCCACACACTGAAAGTAACACATGTTTCTCACTTGTAAAGTTCTCTGTGCTGATATTTATAAGAAAAGGCAAGAGGAACTTTTTTAAAAAGCAGAAGTTCTGAGAACTGAGTTACTAGAATCTTCATCTGGTTTTGACCAGAAAAAAAATCAAGGCTGATGAAACTCTCAGAAATCTGTTGATAAGTAAGAGGGAGAAAAAGCTCCATGCCCTTGGCCAGCCACTCTGAGTTGCATTAGAACAGCAGGTACTCTTTCAAAATTGTTGACTGCATCCTTTCTGGTCAGCCCAATCTTAAAATATCTGTACTGAGAAAAGAGCTTGAGCATTGCTCTGAGAGGCATCAAAATAATGCCGAAGTTTCCTTCTGTTCTTTAGGGCAGACTGAAAAAAATAATGAGTTTATTAAAATTGCCTGTATCTCATGCCATGAAAACTTCTACCAGGGTGCACAGATGGGCTTCAATTTGGACAACTCTGTGGCTGCATATTAAAGGCCTTTGATTCTAATATCCAGTAATGAGTAAAACTACTGGTGGGTGTCCTCCTGAGTCATAATGTAATCAGGCGAGAATGGCTAGGTCTGGCTGTCATTTCTTTTTGCTATTGAATATTTGCTCTCAGCCAGATGTACCTAAGCTGAGAACACAACAATGAATCACTGTATATGTAGCAAAGAAGACCAAGGGGATTTTGTCAGAAGGGAAGCGAGAACTGATTAGAGTCATATGAAAATGTGCATTTGAAATTATTGCTATTTGGGGCTCTTCTCAAAGAGAACTCATAGTCTCCCAAGTAAGCCAGAACTTTTCTGCAACAAAACAGAGTTTATTCAGGAGTGCTGTGCTGTCCTTACTTTCTACCTGAAGTTCAGGGGCAGTACTGATAGGAAGTCAGAGTTTAGCCTTAGAATTCAGCACTACTTCACTTCCCAAGTGTCCTAGTGCTGACGGCAGACCAGCGATGCCTCTTCCAGTGTTAAAGCTTCTCTTTGTAATCCCAGTGACACCACTGCTTGAGTGGGAGCCTCGCTTCCTATACGTTACTCACCTGGTAAACTGTATCGTCTTAGTTGAGTAGGTTTAAAGTCCACTACTGGTTCCCTCTGCTTTCCTTCCTGCACCCAGGTAGAATCCGTAGGTGGCCCCACTTCTTCACCCTTTCCTCTGTCACACTCACCCTCTTCCCTTCAAACGCTGTAGTTCATTTCTCTATCTTTTGAGCTGACTACCCTTTTGCCTTGATTTACCAACAGAATGTGGAAGAAGTCAAAGTGTAGAATGTCAGTCCTAAACCTAATTCAAGATGCGAAGGAAATAGGCTTTCTGTCTTCATTCTGAGAATCTATCATGCTGGAAGACGACAGACTGCACAGGGCAGAGCTCAGTAAATTTGGTTGTCTCATTTAAGGTCACAGAAGGAGTCTACCAAAGCCGACAATATACCTAGCTAGTTTGAAGGCCCCATCATTCTGTACCACTGACTAGCAAAACAGTCAGCCATCTTAGTTACTCTTAGGAGAAAAGTTCATGCTTGCTTTAAGCCACAAGAATGTGGAGGTGGTTTGTTATGTAGTGATAGCTAATAAATCCAACTGCCATGGATGTTAACAGGGTCTTCAGCTCCTGGCATAGTAGCTGACAGTCAGTACTTTTCCTACCATAAACCACTGGATAAAGTACATCACTGAAGTCATATCAGTGGAGATTTGAATTGCTCTCTAATTTAAAATGAGATATAAGTTTATTTTTCTTTTTAATCAACACCCTCCTTTCTGAATTGTGTCTCATATTCTTAGCTGAGTTTCTCTGTTTGTGTTGTACTTTCATTTAGACAGAATGAATACTTGATAGATTAATAAATTTGCTAAATTCCTTGGGTAGAGGAATTTGGAAAGTATAAACAACCACATGAGGTGAAGAGCAAATAATTCCAGCACAAATGAGACCAGAAAGTTTGCTCTGATCTTATGAATTAATGATGAAATTGTGTGTCATCAGTTCATAGAGGTGTTGTTATATAACACACCGAGCACTGAAACCAGGGCTTCCAGCTTGCTAAGAATGTGCTTTGCACCCAAGCTACAAGTTCAGCTCCAAATCTTTCCAATTCTTAGGACAGATACCACTTTTCTGCATTATTTCTCCTTTAGGATACAATTAATTCATCAGTATTAGCTTTATGTGACAAAGCAGTGAGTATGCTTGGGCCATGTGCCTTTGTGTACACCTAAAGTGGGGGGTAGGATATTGACATCAGAAAGCCACTGCATTCTATTTTAATATTTAGATCTTCAATCCATTTTGACATTAGTTTAGTGCAAGAATATTGTTCCTTTCACAAGTTGAGGACTGGCTTCTTATTTCCCCCACAGAGGCAGATGAATTTATAATCAGAAAGAGCACCCCATGAAGGGCAGAATAAAGGAAGGTAGTCTGTATTATTCTCTTAATGATCATACTGGACAGCAGCCATTAAAGACATGGCACTCAATTGGGTTCTTAGTCTCTTGAGGTGTGAAAATATTTCCTCTCAGAGCCTGAATGTTAGTGCAAAGATACTTTGAAATCCATGTTCTTGTCTCTCTTTCTCCGACTCTATAACTGGTTCATTTTAACTACTGCATCTTCACAAAGTCTAACATTTCAATATCGAATGTTCTATTTTTCAATTCAGGTTTAGACTAGAGGACAGGAGGCTGGCTCACGGTCACACAGCATTTCTCATTGATTTCAACTGTTAGCAATTATGGTTGAGGGGTACCAGGGTGGGTGAACTCCTGCATCATTACAACATTTATCGATACAACTACATTTTCATTCAGACCTCTAGTCAATGCATATTTATTGAGTTCTTGCAATGTTCTGGACCTGGAGAGGCATTGAGGAAAGAGGAGTTTTGATACCTCTCTTAGGAACTCATGTATCTCCTTCCCTAGAAGGGATTAATGTTAATAGAACAGAACTAAGACTTGAATAAAGATGTAGACAGAGGAAGGGAAAAGCCTACTGGGGAGATTCGCCACTGCTTGTCTTTAGCAACTTGTTAAACTATTTGTATTTCATGTACTTTCCTCTAGATTTATGATACTTGCAGTGAAAATATCAATAAAGTGGAATTACATTGATAATGCTACAAAGAAGTACAAATGAGAAATCACTACCAAAAAATTATCTGATGCTCTTTGGAAGCTGAGGACAGTTAATTTGGGGGAAGATGGTTAAATTGACTCTACCTTCAAGATATAACTTCAGAATCTGGCTACTTCACACGAACCTCCACTGCTAGCACCTGGTCCAAACCAATAGTAACTTTTTTTAAATACTTCATTTCAGTATAAACTAGATTCAAGGAAAGAATAAAAGGTATTCCAGCATGATTTGATTCTACTCCCCATGAAATAAAACCCTGACCTACATATAGGTGTAATCCATTAGCTTTCTCTTATTCTATACTCTGAATTCTGTTTGTGTTACTATTTTTATACCAAGTTAATGGATATTAGATGCTTGATCAATTAAAATTAAATGCTTGATCAATTAAAACATGCTCGTTTCTTACACAGGAGAGCAAGTGTTTTGCAAATTCTATATAACTGACTTCTTCAGCTAAATCCAGACTTTTACAATATTCCCCAAAATTTTATCTACATATTTCCAAACTACCCAGATAATTATTTAAAATACTTATTCTCTGCCAATTATTTACTCTTCCTATGAAGTTATTCTATCATCATTTGAGTCATTCAATAAATATTTCCTGAGTGTTTCCTCAGTGCTAACTACTATTTTAAGTGCTGGAGGAACAGCAGTAAGTTAAAGACAAAGTTCTCTGTGTTAATGGAACTTAATGAAGGAGGCTTACAATTAAAACTCGAAAGAGAAGTAGAAAGTGTGTGAGAGTGATAGGAACGTGAAGACAGAGTAGGATAGAGGGGTAAGAAATTCACAGCCTCTGGACCCTGGGACCAGCCTCGCATTCGGGAAGGAGCAGCAATGTCCTCATAGATGTACCGAGCGAGGGGGAAGGCAGGAAATTAATGAAAAGACAGCAAAGAAGCGTGCTCTGCTGGGCTTCCCAAACCATGGAAGAATCTTGGGTTTTACTCAGACTCAGAACATAGCAAGAAGCCCCAGGAGAGGGTGGGCTAAGCTGTGACATAATCTAACCGACATCTTTAAAACAGTCGCTCTCATGGCTGTGCTGAGAACAGGCTGAGAAATTAAAGTAAGCAATCCAAGTTCGTGTGAAGTAGAGAGATTCCGAGATTATATTTTGAAGGTAGAGTCATATAATTTGCTGATGATTTGGATATGCGATCTAAGTGCAATCTAGGTTTATGGGACTAAGAGGAGCCACTTTTCACCGAGATGCGAGAAGGGCAGGAAGCAAGTCTTCGGTGTGAAGAAGGGGTAGAGTGATAGACGTGCTGTATTCAGAATGTCAGATATTAATGTTGAAATTCCAAGCTTTGCAATGTGCAACAATGATCCCATGATATTTACACACCACCTTCATGTACCTATGGATGTGGTTTTGTCCACCATATCAATGAAGTAGTGAAACTGCTGACCATAGGCTTAACACATCTTTCATCTTATCAAATATCACAAAACTGCTCATCAGAGTGGTTCTATCACTTTATGCTACTTCCCTCTGTGTCTGAGTTTCCTTTGCTGGATTCCTTGGCAATTTTCTTTCTTATAGGACCAGAATGATAGGACCAGAATGACCTCCCATTATTGTTTTAATATTCTTTCTATTGACGAATCATGAAGTTCAGTTCACCTTCTTAAATACATACTGCCCTTTGGGTTTCTTCTGAATGGGCTGATCATTTCTTTGTCTATTTTTGTGCTTTCATTTGCTAATATTTTTCAAGTGGGAAAATTCACATTGAATCTCAGGTTCTTTTTGTTTCTTAAAAAAAATAAGATATGACACGGGTTGCCAATTTTTCACAAGGGAATTGCTCAGATAAGCATATAATTATCGTTTCTCTCAGTCTCAGCCACTCCTCCTCATGCAAACATCTAACTTGGATGAAGACGGGTCAGTTGAAAGACAGTGTGTAGTTAGGAAGAAGACAGTACTGATGTTTATGGAAATGTGAACCTTGGTAATGCTGATGCGTTAAACAGCTAAAACAGGAGAGCTGATTAAGAGAGAATAAACATTTAAGGCGAGGAGAAAGCAAACAGCTACCTTTGATTCTCACATAAGACCTAGCTTATTTTATACGTATATTCTTGTTTTAGGTGATTTCAAAGTATGAAAATTCTGTTGTTTTTTTTCTTAAGCAGGTGATTATTCTCCCTATTCCAGCTCAGTACTTCTGTAGGTGGGATTCATAATCTCCCAAAACTCACTTGTTTTCTTCCCAAAGCAACTCACCTAATGCACTTAAAACATAAATTACTGTTCTGCCAACATACGCTTAACAACCTGCCATTATAGTGCACTTTCTAAAAACATCGACTACATAAAGGAAATTACATGTATACTTTGATTGTGACAACTTTTTCAGCTGATTAAAGAATAACACATTCATTAGCACCTGCCTTGCTGAAAGTTAGTGTGACAAGAACCCTGACAGAACAATAGAAAACTTTGGATCAGGAGGGAGGCGGAATGTATGAGGAGTTCTGAGTGGAGAACCACAAATGGCGATATTCTGGGGCATTTCTTCACTGATGAGCTAAGACACAAGGCTGATCCGAGGGAAGTGAATTATTTCCTCCCGGCATTCTGTCTGCTCTTCTGGTAGCTGCTACCACATAAATATTAATATCTGTTTTGGATAGCAGAGCCTCGATGACTATGTTCTCTTCAGGCATGGGTTGTGCAGAAAAACAAGGGAAGAATACATTATTAATTTCCTGATGTGCTTTGTACAAAATAAACACTAAAAATGAATCTTTCTAAACTTATCAATTTCTGCTTTGATTGATGTTCTGTTATTACTAGAACCAAGTAGGAAAACAAATCTACCTCCTAAATTCACAGTAAATATTCTCCTCACTACCTTTTCAATCACTCCCACAAGTGTTTATGGAGCACCTACTATGCACCAGGAACTAAAGATAAACCATCAAAACTGTCTACTTTGTAGTTTACGCTGTGCTCATCTAGTCCCTGTTTTACTCAGTACCATAAAAGAATATTCAGAGCAATCCTCAGTTATTGCTTTGGCAGCTTGTTCTCATTCCTCCTGAAAGTTCACTATTCTAGCTTCCTTACTCTGTCTTTGTGCTTGGTTCCAAGCAATAGCAGAATTAGGCAGCCACAGGAAGAGAGAAAAAGTATTAGCGGAAGCACAGAGAGGTCAACATATATATTCAATGGATACAAGCATGATAGGCCTGCAAAGAAGTAAGAGAATTAAGTCAGAAATCATGTCTTTTTTTTTTTTTTTTTTTTTGCTAGAGCGAATCTGATCCAGCCTGTTCCTGACCTGGGCACCCAACCAGGCAATCACACTCATTTGTCAAAAGGTGAAGCCTTATTCAATGTATCAGTAATACTACAAGATCACACATTAGGTGACTGGATTCTAAGCATTCATATCAATCTTTCAGAAAAGTGTTTATAGAGATATTTTCTAATTTTCCACACATTTTAGATTTACCCCAAACCTCTAAAGCATTGCCGGCCATTTTAACAGCCGTATTTTATTTAGCATAAATCTACGATAAAATGTGATATTCATTGTTCAAAACAAATTCCTCTACTGAATCACTGGACTTTGTTTAATGCTTAAATAACTCAAAAAGGTTTTCTTTAAGATGAAAGAAATATTTTTGCCCTCAACTATTTTCTCTGCAATATCATATCACAGAGTATCAAAACATTAGTACAAAACCAAAGCTTGATTAATGTCTGACTCACCAAATTAAAGATTGTATAAAATTTAAAGCTGTTAAGAAGTCAAGCTTTGTTTCAACTTTCTACAATTTTTTAATACTCTGAATCTGAGAAGGAATTATCCTTTTCTATCAGACAATCAATACACAAGCCTCCGTTGCCACAAAAGAGATAAACTTCTTTCATATCCTATAGGATCCCTAAATGGCAGGATTTCTTACTTAATTAAGGAAATATGTTCATCTATGATAGCTTGATTTTAGCCCACATAACAAACGTAGACCCATTTCTTATCATAGTCCAAATATGTGCACTTTATTTTCTCCCAGGTAGATTTTAGAAAGATACACGTTATGTTCGTGTTTTCTAATACTTTTCTACTGAGCCAAAGTTGCTTTAGGGCAGTAGCTTGCTCTTCACTTAATGTTGCTAACAGTGCCTCTCACAATCAATAGAAAAGAAAAGGGAACTCCAAAGATAAGGAAGTAGAAGGATCAGAGGAAAGTGAAAAGAAACAGCAGACAATAAAAACAATTGTAAAGATTGGGAATAAGAGAAAATCAAGATAATGACTTAGTATTGAATTGGTATCTTGAGGGAACAAGACCCTAGAACTGACAGGATAGCATACAAGTTCTTTAGTGTAGTAGAGTTTAAAGGAAAAATTTGAGATTTCTGTTTTTCTCATCACATTTGATATCTGAAGAAGGATTCCAGGTATATAGTACCTAAACTGTGTGGTAAATTGTAAGCCTCATCTTTTGAAAAATATAGTTGAGCTTTTGATAAAAGTATAGAAATCATCAGAGACTAGAAGCTGTAAGGTATCATAAATCCAGAAAAATAAATAAGTACTGGAAGAGGTATGTATTATGGGGATAGCTGACAATTCTTTGTAGTCAAAAGTCTAGGTGTTGAAATTTGCTGTGGACGGGTAATAAGAGCCAAACCTTAGGCTAGGCTGGAAGACCACTCAGAAAGCAAAGTTCTCAGTGATAATGAGTAGGGATACACACTTATTCATTTGTGACTCCAGGTGAAACTACTAAATAAACAGATAGATGTAAGGATCAAAGGAAGCAAGGAAGGAAATTTCTATGATCAGTGACTAATTACATAACCATTCTAGCTCATTTCCCATATGAATGTAGAGCTAAAATTCATAGTAATTGTATTATGCAGAAAAATTGTAAAGTAAATGTTAGTTGTAAAATACCTAGAGAATGGCAATTAAACTGACCTCAGATCCATGATAGAAAGTCAAAAAAGTATTTCAAAATCCTGAGAGGAAATAACTGCCATGCTCAAATTGTATAACCAGAAAAAAATATATGATTGCTTTTATTCAGAATGAGAGCAAAGATGTTTTCAAACACTAGCAACAAAACTGAATTTTTCAATAAAAATCTTTGCTAAAAGAACTTACAAAATATTTCAAGAAGAAGAAAACGACGATCCTCAAAGAAATGCTGAAGTTCAAGAAAGAATGAAGGGTAAAGAAGAAAAAAGGGTAGTAAAACTAGACACTGAGTATTTCAAAAGGATGACGACATCTAAACATGGACTTTTAAAACTGTAAGCTAAAACTGCCTCCTGAGCAGGCTTATGAGATAGAGCAACAATATTTAAAAGGACCTAACAATTTAGATAGTGTTACCTTGGAATAGTAATAGACAAACAAAGCAATTTAACAAGAAAGAGAGTCCAGAAACAAGGAATACATGTGTAGAAACTTGGTGTGTACGGGAGAAATCATGGCCACCAGTGGGAAAAGCGGAAGTGACTAGTAAATTGGTTTTACAAATGGGAAAATGAAACAGCAAAGAAAGAAATAAGACCATGATTCAGGCCATCTGTAAAATTCAATTCTAAGTGGACCTAACTGTGCCAAACAAAACTCCAAACACTTCTAAGAGAATATCTGTAAAAATTTGAGTCCTAAAATTTCATTAAAATCTTAAAAATGTATGAAATATAAAGGAAAAGATGGGAAATGTGTCAAAATGTACGAAGAAAATTGATTTTTATCAGCAACACCATGGAGAAAAAAAATTATAATCCTCTAGTCGGGGAAAAATTACTGGCAAAAACACACACCCATCAAAGACTGGAATCTGGAATGTCACGAAGACTCCTGTATATTAACAATAAAAAGTCAAACTGAGAGAAAAGACAAAAGACAAACGATTGACGAGGAGATATGAATGATTCATAAGCAAATTAAAATGTGCTTAACTTCATTACTCATCAAGGAGAAGAAAAATAAAATCACAGTGAAATATAATTTGCTTCCAAAAGATGAAGACCTCAGAACTTTAGAACCTACTGTTCCTGCTTCCTATTTTGGGCTTTTTCCTCTTCTGGAGTAAGTTTTCTATAGTGTCTCCTCTCCCAGTCCCATCACAGCTATGACTTTGCCCAGAGTATTCCTCAGCTTCTAAGCATGTCTGCCTACGCACATGCAGCTAACAGCCTCAGTGTCACACGCTCAGTCTTAGACCCTGCAGGAAAACCCCACAGGGACATCACCTTTTTTTGCCCTAGAGGTGTGGAGGGAGGTTTAGAAATTTTTCTTTCAGAAAAACTGTATCAGTTTTTTCTATCAGAAAAAAATATGATTTGTTTCTATCAGAAAAATGATATGATTTGTTTCTATCAGATTAGAAATTTTTCAGTATTTTCAACTTCAGTTCAATACATTGGAATGTTTACCGGTTCTTATGTGTTTATTTTATATTTTTACCCTGATTCATGCCTGTTATAATTCTTATTGGATTGTAATAGCCATGTCAAGTAGAATTAACCATAACTTCCTGACAGATGGTTGCAGTGAATACATAAAGGGAAAAAAGGTACAAGAAAATATCCCCAAACCTCTCACCACATCTTCAAAGAGCATTCGCTCTGCACAACAAATTACGAGTGTTCATTTGAATATCGATGATTCACCGCATCTGTGCTTCTGCAATCGCCTGTGCCCTTCAGATTGTCCTGGGGTCTGACACCAGCATCACTTGGCCGGCAACAACATGTCAGTCTTGGCGCGCTTCCAATTTATAAAATGATATTTGCTTTCTGAACTGCTCCCCATGGACAGTGGCTTCCAGGTTTTTAGCTAACAGCCCTATTTGGGGTTTGATGCAGAGACTCATTGGTTTCCAAAAAGTGTTGAATATCACATACATATTTAACAGCAAGAAGAAAGGAGTCTTGAGACTTTGAGGTTAAGTTGTTGCGGCGTAGCTAAAAAGCACATTGTCGAAGATCACTGACAAAATGTACAGAAAAGCCAAAGGGTAGACTGCAGACGTGTCCTGATTAGAATGTCTCTGCTTGGATCTAGACTCCATAAATGAATGCCGTTGAAGCAACAATCTGTCCATTTCAGACAAACAAGGTCTTTAGCCCTATACCGGACTCTTCTGGCAAATGAGGGCCAGTCATTCTTCTAATCATGTTACCCACGAACACGACAGTTCTGCTTGCAGGGGATACACAAAGGGAACACAGAAAGGGCAAGTTCTGATGGCACTTAGGCTTCAGCACAGAAAGAGAAACGCAGCTCTGGTTTTCAAAGACCTGGGTCTGTCTTTAGCTACACTTTCTGTGTTCTTCAGAAATTTGGAATATTTCAGAGGAAGGAGGAATATCTGTTGTAGCATCCTCATTAGGGAGATATATCTGCTTACACTAGCTTTCCTCAACGAGTATAAGAAGCGTATTAAAAATGCAAAATGTGATCTCGGTCTTTGCCTCTCATGCAAACTGCTAAATATTATCATCTATAATGCACAGGGGTTGGTAACTCTGTGCATATTTCCATTTTCTCATTACTTCCTTTCTCAAGCTCAGGAAATTAATTTGGCAAACAAATTTATCAAAGGCTTCAGGAGGTGTTTTCTTGCTCTTTCAGCCATTGCCCTGATCTGCATCAAATAAACAGCAGAAAAACAGAAAGGGGCTTGGTGGAACATTACTAATGTAAACAGCCATCCATGCAGGTCCCGCTTTTCCCCTGCATAGCCTTTGTCAAACCCTAGACAGTTAACATTTCCCATTCCACGTAGCCTTGCTAATTGTATTACTTTGTTCTCTTTAATTATAAAATCATTTTTGTTCTTTCTTGTGCATTTGGGAAATATAGAAGAAAATTTTGAAATCATTAACATCTCCTGAATAGTACCTCATTTCCCAGAGACAAATAGATTAATAGATTTGACCTCTCTCTGTCTCTGATTTTAGTTTACTTAATTTTGTCTTCAAAACAAAATTTGAGCCCTTTCATACCGCATTACCACAAAATTACCTTGATATGTAAAAGATTGATATTATTTGTGATCTGACACATTGTTCTACCTCGTGAATTTTAAAATTTGACTTTGCTGAAGGGAATTTCATTTTCTCTCATCTGCATTACAAACAGATCTCTTCTGTGCCTGGGTTAAGCATGAAATTAAGGTAATTAAAGATGAGTAATACTAAAAGTTCCCTGAGCAAAATCAAAGTACAAAAAAATTAGACTGTCGTGACGGAGGCAGCATTACTCACAAATCCTCTGGGATTCGTTCTTTTGTTTTGTTTTAATTTCTTCTCCTGTTTTCTTTTTTAGTACAAGATTAGCTCAGAATTTGATATCAAGTGACTGGTCCAAAAAGTTTTAAGGAGGAAAGTAACTAGTCACCTTTTCTTCATATCTGTAACTGCTTGCTTGTCTCCATAAGGTGTTCGTGATGTGTTGTCCTGCAGTACTAAATGTCAGTGGGTCAGAGATAGGCTGGTCATTATAATTTATAAATTCTTAACCTACTGTCAATGTCCTCAGCCACAAACCACCAAGAATGTGTGGGTATGATTTAGGATGTTCAATTTTCTATTCTTTGCAGTGAGGGAGAACACACAGCGTGGAAAATTGTGGGCTATCTCAGGATGACGATGGTAGAGAGATAATTTTATAGGATTTGGCTTCAGGTTGGTGAGAGGGTCTAAGGAAGTAGGTTTTAATCTAGATTCAAGGCAACTGTATAGGTATTTCATAGGTAGAACGATAATGTTTTTGTCTGCAAAAGTATAAAGTGAATTTTCTCTGTTCCATTTTATCACTGTCTCTGTACAAACTTGACTGAGGTTAGAGATTATTTATCCCCAGCAGAAGAGTAAAATGTCCTGGCTCTTAATGGCAGACCAGCGCGTAGTAATACTGATGTCAACCAGTGAATGTCAGATGATTTCCCAATGTCAAGGGTGGCTTTTGTAGATGTGCACATGTGTGTATCTTCGAGACGATGTGTCCTCCTGTCGGAGGCTTCTATTCAATGATTACATGAGATAAGGGGTGGATCCTTAAACCTAACTCAGGACAGAGCTACTTCAAGTTCAGAACTAACCGAAGGGCCGCCTGTGGGCATGAGACCATTCCCCCAGTTTCACTCCTCCTTCTGTTTAATTATGCAGCTTTTTAAAATTGCCTTTCATAAGTGTGGATCTATTCTCTTAAAATCCTTCATAGCAACATTAGTTTCTAAGTCTGCTTTCTGAGGGAGCTCACTCTGCAACAAGTGGGGAAAAGCCGTCATGTAGGGGTTTTAAGCAAGAAAGTAACATAGTTCTTCAACATGAGTTTCCTGGACATATGAAAACAATTAGATTTTAAGCAAAAAGGCACATAAATTAACCTATTTCATCAGGGATTATTCTTGGAAGGCAAAATAAAAAGATGTGAAAAGATGCAGTGTTTACATTTTTTGATAATGAATCATTTTTCTTCATTATTGATCTCATGTTCATGTTTTTGGATTTTTTTTTCTTTTTTTATTTTAAAGAGAAAAAATAAAAGAAGGGTACAAAGTATCAAAACAATAATAGAAAATTAACAGTGGTTATTATTCAGTGTAGTCCCTCAGATTTCAAAATATAGGTGTGCAAAATTGATAAAACAATACAAGCACAAACCATTCTTTTCAAAGAACTAATAGAAATTAGTAGTATTTTTATCTTAGCTCTAATATATGTACATCTTTTTCTTTTCCCTTCTTTTCTTCTTTCCCACATCGCAGTTTTTCTTTCCTTTTGAGCAATTATTTTCCTTTTCACAATGAGACCTTTTGGATCTCATTTACTTTTTCGGTTTCTTACGTTAGGTACACAATACAATGTTTACATATGTGAGTCTGATTTATTTTACTTTTGAGTATGGTCTTGAGTTGCATACATTTATCTATAAAACCCATGAGTTTATCCTTCTTTATAGCTCAGTAGAACTCCATTGTAGGATAACACAAATTTTTTTTTTTTATCTGTTCCTTGGTTGATGGACATTTGCACTGTTTTCAAGATTTAGCTATGACAAATTCTGCTG
Source organism: Dinomys branickii (assembly GCA_004027595.1). Lineage (NCBI taxonomy): Eukaryota > Metazoa > Chordata > Mammalia > Rodentia > Dinomyidae > Dinomys > Dinomys branickii. The sequence continues at coordinate 118,856 of PVLD010002195.1, forward strand.
CTATAAATGTGGGTGAACCTATATTGCTGTGGTATGATGTTTTAATTCTTCTTGGAAAATACCCAAAAGGAGAATAGCTGGGCCAAATGGACTTCTAATCCTAGTTTGTTGAGGAATTTTCACATTGATTTCCAGTGGTTGGACCAGTCTCCCACCACCAGTGGAGAAGGTTTCTTTTTCCCCGTAACCCCTCTGGCATTTCTTATTGGTTTTTGATGATAACCATTTTTTCTGGGGTGAGATGGAATCAGTGTTGTTTTAATTTGCATTTCTTCAAAAACCAACGATGTTAAACATGTTTTCATATCTTTCTTTGCCATTTCTTCATCTGAGAACTGTGTATTCATCTCAGGTGCCCAGTTTTTCATTGGGTCTTTGAATTTGGCAGTATGATTTTTTTTTAATTCTTTATGTGTTCCAGATAGAAGTCCTTTGTCTGAGGGACGGTTGGCTAAAATTTTTCCCTCTCTGTGCATTTTCTTTTCACTCTGTTTTTGATTTATTCTGATGCTTAAAATTATTTTAATAAGATGAGATCCCACTTGTTGATTCTTTGAAGTATTTCCCATGAGTTTGGTTTTTGTTCACACATTCTCTGCCTACCCCTAAGTCTTCAAGTTTCTACTTACTTTCTCGTCCAGCAGGTTTAGTGTTTCTATTTTAATATTTAGATATTTAAGCCATTTCAACTTTAGTTTGGTGCATGATGATAGACATGGGTCTAGTTTTAGTCTTTGGATTGTGGAGAGCCAGTTTTTCCAGCAGCGTTTATTAAAGAGGCTATCTTTCTTCTAGTGAACATGTTTGGCCCCTTTGTTAAAAATAAGGTGGCTGAGTGTGTTTGTGGCTGTGGCTGCGCCTTCTAATCTGTTGCATTGATCTTCAGGTCTGTTTTTGTTGTTGTTGTTGTTTTGCTAGTACCATGCTGATTTTAGTACAGTAGCTTTGTAGAATAATTTCAAATCGGGGATTGTGATACCTCCTGCCTAACCTTTGTTGGCCCACATTCCTTTTGCTATTCTAGGTCTCTTCTCTTTCCCAATAAATTTTAGGAGTGCTTTCTCTGGATCTGTGAGGTATGTTAATAGTACTTTGTTTGAGATTGCATTGCATCTGTACAACAGTTTTGTCTACATGCTCATTTTCACAACATTGGTTCTTCCTATTGAGCAAAGGATATCTCTCCGTTTTTTGATATCCTCCTCAACCTCCTTTTTCAAAGTACTGTAATTTTCATTGTGTAGACTTTTACTTCCTTTGTTATATTGATTCCTAAGTATTTCTTTTTTTGAGGGGTTGCTATTGTGAATGGTGTGGTTTCCCTAATTTTTTCTCAGTGAATTTTTTGTTTGTGTACAGGAACACCATTGATTTTTGAGTATTGACTTTATATCCAACTATGCTACTGGATTTGCTTCTTAATTCTAGAAGACTGTTGGTGGGGTTTTGGGGGGTCTTCTATGTAGAGTACCATGCCATCTGTGAATAATGATAATTTAACTTCTTCCTTTACTATCCTTATTCCTTTTATTTTCTCTCTTGTCAGGGCTGGGGATATAGCTCAGTAGAATAAGCGCCTGCCTAGCAGGCTCAGGGTCCCGAGTTCAATCCCCAGTACCGCCAAAAAAAAAAGAACCAAATATTTTCTCTCTTGTCTAATTGCTCTAACTAATGTTTCTGGAACTATATTGAGTAGGAGTGATGATATTGGACATCTTTGTCTTATTTCTGATTTCAGAATGAAAGATTTCAACTTTTGTTCATTTAGTATGATGTTGGCTGTTGATTTGTCATAGATGGCTTTTATCAGATTCAGATAAAGTTCATCTATTACAATTTTCTGTAGGGTTTTCAACATGAATGAGTGTTGGACTTTACCAAAGGCTTTTTCTGCATCTATCGAGATGACCATAAGATTTTGTCTTTGGCTTTGTTGATGTGATGTATTATATATGTTGATTTGTTTTGTTGAGCCATTCTTGAATTCCCGGGTTGAATCCCATTTGGTCATGGTGTATAACATTGATGATTTGCTGCATTCTGTCTGCTAGTAATTTATTGAGGATTTTTATATCTATGTTCACTGGGGAGATTGTCTTGTAGTTTTTTTGGGGGTGGGTCTTTCTCTGGTTTGGGTATCAAGGAAATGTTTGCCTCCATGAATGAGTTAAGGAGAACTGCTCCCCTTTCAATGTCAGTAAAGAGTTTGAGGAGTGTTCGTGTTAAATATTCTCTAAACTTCTTACAGAATTCAGCCATGAATGCTTCAGGACCTGGGCTTTTCTTTGCTGGTAAATTTTTACCTATGATTTTAATTTCATTAACTAATGTTTGGTTATTTAGAACTTTTATACCTTCCTGATTCACCTTTGGTAATCCATACATTTCTAGGGATCTGTCCATTTCTTCTGTGTTTTTGATCCTATGCTAGTAAAGATTTTTGATGCAGGTAGAGATGATCTTCTGAATTTCCACGGGGTCTGGAGTGATTTCACCCTTTTTTTTTTTTCCTTGTTGCATGAATTTGAATTTTTCTTTCCTGTTTTTCCTAAGGTTGGTCAGAGTTTATCAATTTTATGTATTCTTTTAATGGCCAACTCTTTAATTCATTAATTCATTGTAGTATTTTCTTATTCTCAGTTGTGTTCATTTCTGCTCTGAACTTTATAATTTCTTCCCTTGTATGGGATTTGGGATTGACTTATTCTTCTTTTTCTGGAAGCTTGAAGTGCAGCCTTCTGTTTATTTGTGCTCATTCTGTTTTCATTATGTGAAAATTTACCACTGTAAATTTCTGTCTGTGGACTGCTTTCATTGTATCCCACAGGTTCTGGTAAATTGTATTTGCATTTTCATTTGATTGTAGATTTTTAAAAATTTCTTCTTTCGTTTCATTTGTGACCCATTTGTTTTTCAGAAGGGTGTTATTTAATTTCTATGTGTTCGTGGAGTTTTTGTGGTTTCTTTTGCCATTAATTTCCACTTTCATAGCACTATGATCAGATAATATGTGTGGGATAATTTCAATGCCTTTGTAGGTACTTAAGCATTTTCTATGGGTTTTGTATATGGGCTATTTTAGAGTATGTCCCATGTACAATGAAAAGAATGTGTATTCTGGTGTTGTTGGATAGAACATTTTGTCTACTAAGTCCATTTGTTCACAGGTTTGGTTTAGTTCTATTATTTCTTTGCTGATTTTTTGTTTAGTTGATATATCTCTTTGTGACAATGGATTATTAAGTTCCTTCATTCCAATTATGTTTCCACTTATTTGGTTTTTCATGTATATTGATATTTGTCTTATATAGTTGGGTGCTCCCATATTTGGTATATGATTGTTATCTCTTCATTTTCTCTTGAATTTTCACCTTAACTAGTATATAATGACCTTCTTTATCTCTTTTGATCATTCTTGGTTTAAAGTTCACATTATTTGCCAACAACATAGCTACCCCTCCTTTTTCTGAGTTTCTGTTGCATGGAGTATTGTTTTCCATCCTCTGACTTTCAGTCTATGAGTTTCCTTTTGAGTTAAATGTGTTTCTTGTATATAGCATATTGTTTAATCTTGTTTCTTGATCCATTCTGCCAATCTGTTCCTTTTGATTGGTGAATTGAAGTCACTTACATTGGTGGTTAGAACTGATATGCGTTGGCTTATCTTTGTCATGTAATTTTCCTGCTGTTGATTTTCTGTTTTTCTGTACTGTTTAATTGCTTGCCCTGCCTGGTGGTTTTTCCTGATGTTGTTCTTGGAATTGTGGTCATTTTTATCTCTATCTAGAATGTCTTTCGGTACTCTTTTTTTTGTAGGGTTAGTTTGGTGGTCATGCATTTCGTCCATTTTTTTTTGTCATGGCAGTATCTTATTTCTTCATTAATTTTGAAAGGTTTTACAGGGTACATCAATGTGGGTTGGAAGTTGTTTTCTTTGAGGATTTGAAATACTTCACTCCAAGTTTTTCTTGACTTGAAGGTTTGTATTGAGAAATCTGCCATGATTCTGAAGTGCTTGCTTTTATAGGCTATCTGTTTCTTTTCTCTAATAGTTTTTAATATTCTGTTTTTATACTGAACTGCTGGGATCTTGATTATTATTTGCCTGAGTTTATATTATTTTGGTCCTGAATGTTGGGAGTTCTATGTGCCTCACTTAACTATATGTCAGATTCTGTTCCTATGCTTAGTAAATTTTCTGCTATTACTTCTGTAAATAGTCTTTTTATGTCATTTATGTTGACTCCTAGTTTTTCATTGACACCCATCCATCTTATATTGATTTTTCTGTGCATCACCTTATAGTTTTTGAATTGTTATTTCCTGGTCCCTTGTTATTTTTCAGAGACCTTTCTTTTTGTGATCCCTAGCTGCAATCCTAGCTTCAAGGTCTGAAAGTCTATCTTCAGTTTTGTTCACATGGTTTCTTCAGATTTCCATGGAATTTTAAATTTCCAGGCTATCTCTTTGAACCTCTTTCATGCATTCTAGTTCTTTCCTATGTTGCCATTCAAGGTATCCATCATTTTCCTATGCTCCTCTATTTTTTTTTAATCTATGTCTTCTCTATATATGCTGATTAATTCCTCAATTATGGTCATCATTTCCTCGTTTTTTTGACCTGAGAGATGATTTCTGATCTGATCTTCTCTATAGCCACATGGATTTGTTTCTTTACTTCAGTTGCTATTATTTCAGAAATTTCAGCTGTGTTTTTTTCATTTTCCTCTATGTCACTGTCTCTTGGACTTTTTCTGGGTGGATTAGAGGCCTGAGATTGCATTTTGCTTCTTTCTCTTGTCATTTTCATTTCAAAAAATTTTATGTTTTTTTCTGTAATGATTCTTGTGAGTTTTGTAATAGGTAGCTACATCAAGGCCTACCTAAGAAAAGTCTGTTCTTCAAGGATGTCTTCTGTTAAAAAAAAAAAAAGGATGTCTTCTGTGCATAGGAGATTCTTGTTTTGTGTCTGTCCTAAGATCCTACCTTCCCAGTGAATTAAGATTGGAACGTTGTATCTGTTTGGCTCTGTGCACAGTCCTTTTGTGTAGGGCTGTTGTGTAATCAAAACAAAAGGGGGAAGGCTCCCCCCACATGCTTCTGTTCTGTGTATGTTTATCCCTAAACACAATGCTAGTTCACTGAATTTAACCACGGTTAGCTCATATTCTGGGTTTTTCTATCTTGCTAATCTTGCCTGTCCATAATTTGCACCTTAACCAGGGTCCTACTGTGTGGCTAGCATTCCCCCTGTGGCCTGGGTGTAGATGGAGGGGCCAGTTACCTTAATTCTTCGGCAGGGCTGGTTACCAAGTCTCTGCTTCTTCCTGTGCTGGTTGCTGGTCCCACAGTGTTGGGGGAGCAGGATATTTTTAAAACATTTTAATTCATTACACTTTGCCTCAGAGCCAAAGAAAATCTTGATGTTAAAAACTTGATAACCAGGGGCTGGGGATATAGCTCAGTGGAATAAGTGCTTGCCTAGCAAGCACAGGGTCCTGAGTTTGATCCCCAGTACCACAAAAAAAAAAAAAAAAAAAAAAAACCTTGATAACCAGGAAATTATCTTGTAGAAGAATTAAGATATATTCCTGATTTTAAGAGTACTGTATTAACCTAGAAAATACTGTAAATAATAAAATTTTTCACAAAATTTACACTACTTTTAAATATTTCCTGACTTTACTGTGGCAAACTAAATGTCTGAATTCTCCAAAATGGGATAGTTTCATTTTATCATTAGAGGGCAAAAAGTGCACTCTTTTCATGCTTTGAGACACTCACATCTCATGAAAACGGAGTATGGGATGGAGTTATCAGAGGCTAAGAGACTGACAGCAGAAAAGAATGGAAGAGCTCAATCAATGGACACTAAATTCACTCTAGGTAAGAGAAAGCCATTGGGGTGTCCTATTGCACAGGTACAGGGAACACAGGGAATGATAAAATACTATATATTTCAAAAACTAGAAGGGTTTCTTTTTCTTTTTGAGATGGGTCTCACTATGGAGTTCAGGCTGGCCTTGAACTTATGTTGTCACCCAGGCTGGCCTCGAACTGACAATGATCCTCCTCCCTCAGCCTCCCAAGTGCTGGGATTATAGCCAAGTACCACCATGCCTGGTTTAGAAGGATTTTGAGTGGTTTCACCATACAAAATGATAAATATTTGAGAGATAGATATGTTTATCCTGATTTAAACATTATATATATATATATATATATATAAAACATGGTATTCAATAAATGTGTATAATTTTATGTCAGTTAAAACAATTTAAATTTTTAAAAATGACCAAATGCTAAAGGCAAATTAGAAATCCAATACAGAATTATATCAAACAAGGCTATTGTTGACCTTTTACATTCTCAATTTTCTCTCCTAACTCTAGTGAATATTATTAGAATATTATTAGATTATAAGGAAAACACCAAGAATGGCCATAAAGGAAACTTACTCAAGCCTGCTAATGAAAAGTCCAGGTCTTGACTTTATCTGCCTATATATTAGGGGAAGTGTCTGTTTCAAGTTCCCACATACCCAAACGTTATGGAGTGAGCTGCCAGGGTTAGTGTCCTGTTTCCTCTGTCCTGGCTTGCCAATGCTGAACACCAGCACTTTTACTTCGATGGGATTTTTCTACACCACTCAGGCACAGCAGACTCCTCCCAGGAACAATGTGCTTTCTAAGGACCTTAAGAGTCTGTTGAAAGCTTCCATGTCACTTTGCAGATATTCTTCAGCCCCACATTGAAACACCAGAACCCTGTAGTTGCCAAAGCTCTTAGTATGTCTAGCTCAGAAACAGGAAGTCCTTTCTTCCAGTGCTGTTATTATAGGGGATCCCATTTTAATTCCATGAGCATTAGCCCCCTCGTGTTAGAGGAAATGAGCTAGGACACAGACACCATACTGAATGCAGACCATTATTCAGGGACTAAGGTTTGGTCAGTTATTTTATGTCTGACTCCTTCCCTTGGAAGGGTCTTTCTTTCTGGTGTCCTGGTTCCTTGGACACATTGACTCATAGGGGTCTGTTCCATCGTTTAATCAATATTTCTGAACCTGTGGCAGTCACAACTGGGACACTAAATGAATATGTGATGTGTGCTTTAATAAATTCCAAACTCTCTGTAATTGTTAACACATGTCAAGATGTGTTAAGGCCATCAAAAACCTGTAAATGGCAAAGAGAAGGGAATAAATTACTGCTATTTCCAAATGATATATTCTTGAGACAGTTATGAAGTATCAAAAATCCTAGTTTTTATTTATTTATTTTTTTAAAGTAACTGAACAAGTACTGTTCCAAATTTTAAGAATTGTCACTTCATGTGAACAGGACACAAACATTTGTGTGGGGAAAAGAGGGGCTAATTTAAGAGGTTACTAAGAAGTTATTTAGTATTTAGAGTCTTTCTTGACCATAGAGAAAGGAGCATTAAAATGATTACCATTTCAAAAATGGGAGGGAAAAAATGAGAGGAGAATTTGTGATGCTTAAACCCGGCCCCCCCAAAAAAAACTTTCAAAATTATTATTGTAGGAAAAAAACCTTAATTTTCTGAGAGAAAAGTAATCCCTGTTTATCATTTAATGCAGCTTCATTTAACATGAAGGACAGCAGAATGCACTCATTAGTTGCCTGAATAAATTTACATTTTAGAGTATTTTAATTTGCACTAAATATAATTTGGATGACTCCAATGAAACATAAAGAAGTTAGCTGAACAGATTATTTCAGGTATAAATTAGACAGAAATCAAAACATGTTGCTAGGTACAATACGTGTTTTTTATTCCTAAGGTAAATTTTGAGCACTTTAAAATGGTAATCATACTTCAAAAATTACTAAGTTCCAACGTGTTTGAATAATTGCATCTCAGTAAGAATTCTTTTTATAATTATAACTTATGCCTCCAGAAGTTGCATTGTTCATAAGACCTATCTCATGCAAAATTGTTTCTTTACACATGGACAGTTTATTGTTTAGAATTATGCAAGGCAAGTAGGGTTTGTTGGAAGGTGAAGGGGAAGTAAGACACAGCCTAAATTCTGTTTAAATAGCAACACAAGGGTCAGTGCTCTGGATTTCCACTTTCAGACAGTGAAGTCCCCTTGATTTTTACATATAAGCAAGAAATCGACAGCCTCATTTAACCACTGTGTCCATCAACCAGCAATCCATGCTGCAGAAAGTTTGACAAAGACACTGGCTGTGACGTGATTAATGCAATGTTTTTCCTCCAAAAGACAACCACCTTGTCTTAAAGAACTAGAGTTAAAGTCCTAACAGAAAGAATTAAAAGCGTTTGTAATTTCTAAGAGAAGTAGCAGTTTTTACAGAAAAGGAGTAGAATGGTACAAGACATTGTATTTGGTTTGACTTTGGAAGTGAATTTAGAAGAGGTTAGAATGCCCAGGATTGAACTCTGCTTTAGAAAACATCAAAATTGTACAAATCTGTAGTTGCACAATAAACTCGTACAACTTTGCATGTTGGAAAGCTGGAAACCTGGAACTAAAGTCCTACTTGGAATAATGGACTGACATTGCTATTAGACAATTGCCTTCTCATGGTAAGTAAGTTTTCCAACTTCACGCTACTCAGAGATTTCCAGACAAGTATAGGTACCACATACCACTGGATGATGAGCTCGGAAGACAGTTTGTTCTCACACTTACTGTGTATAGAAATAGCTATCAATTCTCCACCAAAGCACAAACACTTTAAATTCTAAAACCAAAGTTTGTATCTTTCAGAGACCGCTGAGCCTACAATGTGTATGACTCTTGTAATTTTGGGAAGCATAAGAGGGATCGACAAGCCGTATGTGTTATGATTTGTGCCTAGATGTCCCTTCAAAGCCTCATGCAGTCTTAGATGGGGCTTTTTCAGAGGTGGCTGCACATGGAATGTGTGATGCTGGATTAAGGGTGTTATTACTAAGTCGGTCCACTGCTTGGTTTTTCATATTTTGAATATTTTTCACTTCTGCTGCTGCATTTCTCCAGTCTCAGCCAGAGGATGTTTCTCACTTCACAGGACTAATGAGACAAGATTAAATCAATCCAGACAATTATTTAAAATTTATTTAAAGAATGTAACCCTAATTATATCTGCTAAATCCTACCAACCATATATGTGATATATTCAAGTATTGTGGTAGATAATCTTATGAATCTGCCTACCACAGATTCAGTAAGTTAATTCCTGTAAAGTATTTAATATAATAAATGGTGAAAATCTTCATTTTTAGTGCAATAGCTATGAAACTTCATATACATCATACACTATGACATCATCTGTGTCCACAGTTTTATAACTAGCAATCATGAGTATATGTGCTGGGGATATAGCTCATAGGCACAATCACCTGCCTGGCAAGCACAAGGTCCTCAATTTGATTCCTGGTAACAAAAACCAAAAACAAACAACATCATTAGTATAATTGACTGATTGTATTATTCATTCATAATATTTTGAAAAAAATGTATTGTCCCCCTATTATTTTATGGCATCAAATTAAACTGACATTTTAAAATATATTTAAGGGCTAGGGACATAGCTCAGCAACACAAGCGCTTGCCTGGAAAGCTCAAGGTCCTGAGTTTGATTCCTGGTAACAAAAAAACAAAATAAAATATATTTAAAAACTAAAGTCAAATGATATCTATGAATTATAAATGATAACTTCTTTTTTAGAAGAGTTTCTTTCTTTCAAATTAGAAAAATAACTCAATCTGAATATTCAACTCCGAATTCACTTTAGGCTATGACTAACACTTTGACACTGATAAATTAACAGTAACCTGGCAAGGTTATCAGTACATTTAAAAAGCTGTCACTTTGGATATCATTTTAATCAAAAACTCAAACACATTCATGTAAGTGTACAGCACTTACAGGAAGATCAGCTCAATATTCATAAATAGTACTCCATTAGCACTTCCAAACAATTTTGAATTTGTAAAAAAATATATCTGCTTGAGGAATCAACAGGTCCTTGATGATACAAGGAACTCAGCTGGAGAATTATCCACACAGAAAAGTGCTTTGTGACATATAATATATTACATATTTGAACAAAAAATAACTATTTTCCCCATTTTGTAATCTATTTATTCATCAAGGTATTTGCTATAACAAATTGGTTAGGTGAAATTTAACAAATTTCTTAATAAATACAGCAAATTAGCAAAACTTACCTAATCTTCGAAAAACCCATAAATGTGATAGAATCTTCATTTTGGGTTGCATAGGAAGTAGAACTACTTCTTCAATAAACAGTAAAAGTAAAGTGAAATAAACAGGAAAACTTTCTAATGTACTGTCTCCCTTCCTCTCTCAAAAGATTAAAATCTGCATATCTGGGGATTATATATTCTCCACATATTTCCCAGCACGTAACTTTGTTTATTGCCGTCAGAGTCTGTCATTCCCTCCTGTGGCAGAAGAAACCAAAAATCTATTGAGCATTCTGAAAGTTAGTGGCAGTGCAAGCAGACAAAACAGAAAACAAAAAACAGATGCACAAAAGGACTTAGCAATATGGTCTTCTCAGACTTTGAGATTGACAGTTCTCAAATCTTTTAAGTAACGTGATGTTGATAAATAAACACATACCATGCTAAATACAATAACAAATTGATTTGTTCTGAGAATAACCTCTAGGGCTGAAAAGAACAGAGGCTCTTCTGGTTCTGAGTCTGCAATCTATACTAAATTGAGAGGTTTAAATCGCAAAACAAAACTTCAGCAATGGGGGTTGGTGGGAGCATGGAAGAGAGCAAAAAGGAGGCACTAAAGGTGAACAACAAGCAAAAATACAATAAAGATGTTCAGAACATTGTCCTGGAGCCATTTATAATTCTTGGGTACACTTTAGTGTTTAAGTTGCTTGTCTCTTAATTATCTGGTTGCAACTTATCACCTGGTCACATGTTTTAAACAGGACATAGGCCAGAGTGGAACAAAACAGTGGTCGATAGAAATTAATTCCATAATATACTATTGATTGCATATAAAACAAGGAGATGCAGAGTTTATCACACAGCTAAAAAGGCTTATTTTCTTCCCTAGATGCAGTCATTCATTAAGAGCATAGCATATGGCTGGGGGCTAATTAAGAAGCTGGTGCTTAGTGGAATAAGGATAAATAAACTGGAGAGCAAAACTACATAATATCCCTTTGCCCTATTTTTTCATAAGAGAACTTTGGCCCATGAGTGGTGTTTATTTAATGACATGAGAGACCCTGAGGAAAAGGTAAATTGAGGGACAAAAGGAAAGAAAATCAAACATACTGTCTTCACATGTCAATTTAAGGTACCCCATTGGACATTTAAGCATAGACATTAAATGCACAGGTATTCAAAGATTCTGCCCTCCAGAAAATGTTTAAGAATGGAGATATGAATTTGGGGGTTAGGGGTACAACAGATATTGAAAACTACTGGGAAAGAAATGAGATTATCTAGGAAGAAATAGGAGCCTAATAAGATAAAGTCCCTATCAGTAGGGACTTGAAAGAAGACCAAAAAAAGCAGACTGATAAGCAGCAATTAAGAAGAAAAAAGAATACAGTGATATCTTACAACATAGGCACTGTTACGGTTGATACATTGTGTCAACTTGAGGAGTCTAGAGGCTTTGCTAAGTGATTCAACAGTTCTACATGTGAAAAGGACACACCCTTACTGCTCTGAGATGTTTATTTTGTCAATTTGAGAAGTTTAGAAGGTTAACTAAGTGACTGAACAGGGGCCAGGGTCCTTACTTTGTATCCATCCTAAACCTGTGCCAAAGGAAGGCATGGAGATTATATGAGTGCTACCGGCCCCTGGGGTAGGGGTAGCCTGCTTACAATATAAGGGAGGAAAAGAGGCTTGGTCCCTCCCTTGTGCTCTTCCTGCTTTTGTTGTCTTCTGCTACCTTGAAGCATTGTGCCTGTGTCCTGCCACCCTGCCTTGGAGCCAACTGATTATAGACTGAAACCTCCACAAACTGTAAGCTAAATAAACCTTTCCTTCCTTACTTTTGGGTATTGGGTATTTTGTCTCAACAATGAGAGAAAAGTAACCAAGACAGGTACCAAGGTGTTTCAGAGAGAAAGGAGTGATCAACAGTGGCAAATGACAGAGGATAGGGGAAATAAGACTGAAAACTGGTAACATGAAGGTCCTTGTTGCTGTGAAAAGAACAGGTTCACTAGAACAATGGGGACTGGAGTGGACTAAAGAAAGAATGTGTGACATGGAAATGCACAGACAGAGGACATTAGTCTTCAAGACATTGTGTTTTGCCTTGTACTGGAGATTCTTTCTTTCTTTCTTTCTTTCTTTCTTTCTTTCTTTCTTTCTTTCTTTCTTTCTTTCTTTCTTCTTTCCTTCTTTCCTTTCTTCTTTCTTTCTTTCTGCCATAAAGACATAAATATGGAGGCAGTTGAAAGGGAATCTACTGTCAAGAATCACAACTGTGTTTGTTTACTTTTTTTGTTTTTTAGACTGGAAACTTTATACCATTTTTGTGTGCTGCAACAGTAAAGTTAATTGTGCAAAAGAGAAGTACAGACACTAGCAAGGCAGTTTTATAGTGAGTAAAAATGCTACCCAAGAAAGGATTTATTCTAAATAAAAGCCAGATAGTTTATTGCTATTACAAGAGATCAGCTGTTGATGAACACAAGGATACAGAGGAAGTGGTGGTCATCAGGGTGAGTGGTTGAGGCTGGGCAGAGGTCAAGATCATGGGATATGTGGGTGTGAAGACTTTTGAACAGGGAGGGCCAGCTAATGAACAACTAGACCTGGCACAATCTACCACCCAAGCAATCATTCCTGAACATTCCTGAGGAGTGTTTTACACGTACTCATGTGTAAGAACTGAGTACCTGTTCTCAAAATTGAGAGTGATAGGACAATTCTAGTCTGTCTGAAGAGGATAAAGGAAAAGGTTTAGATATTAAAAATATATAAAATATAAATATATAAAAATATATAAAAGGAAAAGATATTGTCCAGAAAATGCACCTCTCAGTGTAATATCCCTGCTCTTCACTGCTTAGGATTATCACACCCAGGGAGGCTCAGTCCTCGGGCCTTGATTACTTTTCCCTTCCATTCAGACCTTGTTGCAGAGTGCAGCTATTACACCACATTCGTTGTTAAAAATTCTCTCTTGGAACCTCAATTATTAAAATTACTTACACTTTACTTACCAAGATAGGATGTGGTCCGTGTAAATTAGTCTTTGCTAATCCATGAAAGATTGGCTGTTGACTAACTCTATCTGAATATCAACTTCAACCCTGCTTGGAAAGCTAAGGTGCTCATCACATAAGGCAACAAAAACAGTAGAAAACCTTAAGGTCTTAGGATATAGCAGTAGAGCTCTGCAGATGTGAGAGTAGATACGATAGACAACGTGGCAATGTGTTCTTCTATAGTCTCACAGGGCATGGACTGATGTGGAGATGTCAACTTGCATAAGGCTTGATTTTAAAAGGATTCCCTGGTATATAGGAACATTCCCTTGTCCGACAAAGGTCTGCTTTTAGCGGGAAATATGTGAATGGGAACACTCCAGCCGGATGGATAACTTTCTACATGAATGACAAATGCTGCAGGTCTATCACTCTCATCAGCAGGAGGCAGATCAGAGGCATGGCTGGTAAGAGAAGGAAACAGGAGTTACAGAGATGAAGGGGGCTGGATAAGCCTTACAGGCATTTCCTGCCTCAGTCAGAACTGGATTACAGGGGGAAAGGTTGACGGTATATAACTGTGACTCACAGCTAGGACCGTTCACAAGGTAACTGATGGAGAGATGTCAAGAAGACAAGCATCAGCAAATGATCTGAAGTTAAAAATAATTTGGGAATAATGAAATGCATGACTGACATTGGAATGGTTTTAAATATAATCTTTCCAAATTATATTAGTGATAAAATCACATTCCAACAGGTCAGAAACAACCTTTTATTTATTTATTTTTTGCTTTTAGAGGTAATAACTTTAGGACTTTATAGTTCATAAAGACATGAGAATTCAGGTACTGATTTCAAGGAGTCTCAATTTATGAGACATTTTACCTAAAGGAGAAAGTAATGTACCTTCTGGAAGTATATCTTTTCTCCCTTTCCTTTCAACAGAGTAGATTTAGCTAGCTTGAGAAAGAGATTTAGAAGTCCATTCTGCTTCCATCATTCATATCATGACATTTAACTGTCATGAAACTATTAACTTGTGAAAGCCATTTAGATGATAATGTCAATGTCAATATTGGCTTCAAAACTATTCAATAACAAACACAGTCCTCATGGTAGTATTTAAAATTCTATAGTTTTTTTCTTGCTTTTTTTTTTTGAAGAGCAACTGAGGCACTGATTTGGCATAGTCCTATTTTCTTTCATTTGGAAGCATTCTTTTCTTTTCAGGGTTATAGATACCTACAAGGATGGTCCCCTGAGAGTGGTATGAAAAGATTTTCAACTTCTATCTTAGTTACTTTTATCACTGTGGAGAGAAAATACACAACATCCAAAGTTAAAGGAGGAAAGATTTATTTAGATCACAGTGTGTGGAGGTTTCAGTCCATAATAGGCTGGCTTCCAGGCAGGGTGGCATGGCAGAGGGGCATCACAGAGGTGAAACAGTCCATGGCAGGCAGAAGGTAGTGAAGCAACAAGGGATGACCATAGCTCTTTCTATCTCTTATGTTTTATCCAGGGTACTCAGGGTGGGTAACGGCCATACCCTTCATCCTAGTGCCCTTGATCCTAGCATTGCATACAAATAAATTCCAGTGTCACACAACTCTAGGTCCAGCCACCTCTGAAAAAAACCTTGCTTATGACCACGAGGCTTTGGGAAGACATTTAGACACAAGAGATAGCAACTTCTATTAATTGATCTCTGCAAATAGCATCAGTGCCACATACCTAGTGGCTTCCACAGTACTTGGCACTGAGTAGGTATTAAAAAGCCTGCTGCTGCCAGATGAGCAGATTAGCAGGAGCAAGTGCTTTATCTCAATTGAGTGTTGACTGGCAGCAATGCATGTTTTTGGGAGAAAGAGCCAAATGCAAAACCAAAACAAAGTATGTCTCTAATCGCATAGATATTTCTGGTTTCACAGTTTATGCCTATAATCCTACTGTGAGCAGCTCCCAAAATTCTTAAGCCAAGCCAGTTATTAATTCCTTGAGAAAATTCAATTTTATGGTTTTTAAAAAGCAAAAATGTCTCTAAATCTTGTTAGTAGGTATTTTTTACTTAACTAACCTAACAATATAAACCCAGGAATTTTTAAAGGTATTAACTAGGGATACTTTAAAAGATGCTTATGGATTTTTATAAGCCACGAAAAAAGTTGTTGCACTCTAACATTTTAAATTCAGTTTTCAAATATCAGCCCATTAAGACATTTTATTTCTCTGACCTGATTCTTCCCTGAAGCACAAAACATATATATTTGTTTATGTAAAGAATCAATAGAAACCTGGATCTCTGAAAGAAGATCGTTCAGCTCTTCTCATGGGAGGTGGGTAGGGCTCTGCTCAATAATGCATGAAGCGGTTTTACTTCCCACTAATAACTCCAGACAAATGATTTTTAGTTTTGAATGCACTTGTATCTCCAGGTTTAAGGTAAATTGTTCACACTTCTGTTGGCTGCTGTCTCTTGAAGCACAAAATAGACCCTGAGTTCTGTGTATTTTCACAGAGAAGCCTTAGGATATATACTCAGGAGAGCTCATTCCTCTGCTCATGAGGAAAAAAAAACAGAGCCAGACTTCTGGGAGAAATCAAGTCCAGAGGGCAGCAGAAAGACAATTAAACCATCTCTAGTACTTTCATAGCAGAAAGAAAGCAACTTGGAGGCATTGCCAAAAAGACAGCCAGGAACAACCAATCACTCTCATAAAAATAAAGCCTGCCAGAGGTAGTGAATGCTCCGCTTAACCAGGGCATAATTGTTCCTTTCATTAATCTTTAATAGTAACCGAAAATTGGAAGAATTATAACCTAGCATCCACATAGGAACTTTAACTTTTAAAATATCTTTACAGCTACCACCTCAATGCACCTTCAGGCTATATATGTTAGAAACGTCCCATACACGAGATCCCTAGAACACAGAATATAAAATGATGCTTCTAAAATCACATGGAAATTGAATGTCAGGGTCACATTCAAATTCCAGAATTCTAATGAAAGCCTCTGTGGATAGCTACCCTTTTGCAAGAAAAGAATTTAGAATTCTTATCTCAGCTCTCACGACAGAGACATTTGAAAAACACAGCCTCACTAATTATCTACATACTAAAGCAAAGTTTTAGTTAATCTTCATCATTTATTTTCGTGGAGAAGTTTAGTCAAGTTCTGATGAAAATTAGCTCAAAGAACAAAATCTTTTGGTAATGATAGACTCTAATGAGCAAATATTAAACTGTTACACTAGTTCACCAAAATTAATGCCCTTTATATTGCTTCCTTCTATATAATGATTTCTGCCGGAAGAATTAGATGTTATTAGTGCTTGACACTGAAAGTTACAGAGTGCTAATTACATAAAATGAAATGAATATGCTAACTTTGTTGGGTGGCAACCATTGGCCTTGTTTGCAGAAAGCTCCAAAGCAGCTTTCCACAAAACACCTGACCCTACAGTACAGTGAAGGAAGGGTGTGGTGTGGCTCAGAATGAGTACCACTTTAAAACACCCATTTCCTTTTCCTTCCATGTAACTTGCTAATGCTGTAGGCAGCCACCTAACAAAATGTAGCCAAGGGAGTCTAGAAATCAAAGTGCTAGATGCCAATTTCAGGTCTAATTCATGAAACCCCTACAAAACCTCTTCTCCTTTTGCCAGCTGGCTGCAGTGAGCACAGTGCCCTAAACAATTGCCCAGCTAGGTTCTAGATTGGAAGAAAGGTGAGCAGCGTTGGTGCCACGATTTTGTAGAGTTAAATACAATTACCGTCTTCCATGGACATAATCAAACAGGTGTTAGTATGACCCTTCCAGGAGGGGAGAAGCTTAGACTGTGCTGTGTCCAGGTCCCTTTAGCTGAGGAATACCTCACATGCCGAGTAGGATAGGGACTGTCTCACTGACTGGATGGATGCTTATTAGGATTGAAAGGAGGGTACTAGGAAGTCGTGACCATTCTAGTGTACCCCCTGTTGCTGCCTTTCACATGTGTCTTTCAGTTTTGATAAAGCCTGTAAGTTGATGTTGGTATGGATGATTTGGGTCATCAATAAACTAGAAGTCCCAGTCTTCTATGATCATATGTGTGCAGCCGCTAGGAATTTATTGGGAACTATACAAAAGATAGGAAGCAGAACTTGCTGAATAATAAGGAAAAGGCCATTTTATATTTTTTACCTATTTTTCCTGCACATTTACGAGTATGCTGTGAGACTGCTTTGCCCTCTAGTCCAGCATAAAATTTAGAGAACGGTTCGCCTTTTTTTCCTGAGTCCCTTTACGTAAAGTAGAGGCTCAAGTCATTAATTATTGTATCTAATTCACTGTTGTAATTGAAACTAAAATTCTTTTAAAGATTCTCCTTTGGTTCTCTTACTTCAACAGCCTGACCATCCACACTGGGAGAGCAGACCATCTCTCTTTCCCTGCCCTCTGATTAAAGCTATTTATAGGCATTTAGACTTACAGGAATATTATTCTTAATAGACTGTAATATTAAAGTCAGTATTACTATACAGAAATATAATATCAGAAATATGACTATCCAAAGGCATGAGATGAATACATAATTTAATAGAAAAAATGTTTACACTTTAAGAAAAATTAAATTTAATTTTTTCTGTTATGGGTATAATCATACCTTGGGTACTAGCCATCTGAAAATATTAAACATCAAACAACAATTTTAAATTCTAGGCCTTAATTCCCAATTCCATCAACAGTACTGGTATTTGATTTAGGAAAAAAAAACAATACATTTTCTTACTGAATTACAATGCAGTATGAGAATGTGTTACCTCAGGCAACCATATAAAATACTATTAAAAATGCAATTTATTCTACTACATAAAAAATAACTAAAATGCTCCAAAACACAGAAGTGATATAAGCAATGAACTGAAACATATTTGAAATCCATTAAATTTCAAAATCTGTTCATTCTACTTCTACACACAAACTAGCACTCAGAAGAGCCAATACTGTCTTTTGAAAACTAAATTACATTATAGGAAGAAAACTTTGAAAAATATGGGTAATGTTTGAAGCCAGGTAGGGATTGAGTGGGGTCCATTATATATGCTCCCAGTGTGTATGTATGTTTTAAAATTTATGTAATAAAATTTTGTGATCATTTTGAAATTTATTTAAATAAAATAAATTGTACTTGAGCCCATTTCTTTAACTGCTGGTAGGAAATCAGAACTGCTCTTTCTCTGGAAGTCAGTTTCTGAAAGAAAATAAGTAAAAGAGATTTATAAATTATGGGATAGAAAAATAACTGTCAATCAAAGGGGCAGATGATTTACCCCAAACCCAGGTTCAGTTGTAGCACTAGCACCAGAAAAATCAGAGGCAGTACTGTAGCCAATGTAGTTCACACAAGTCATGATTATTACTGACATAATAATTTTCCCAATACCTTTCCATCATGACCTGAACTGTATTTGGCATTGGCTAATTGTGACTGTCTGTGTAAAGAAGGTGTGCATGATAGCACATGCCTGTAGTTCTAGCATTCAGGAGGTTGAGACAGGAGGACAGGAGGGCTATGAGTATAATCACCCTGTGCTACATAGTAAGACCTGTCTCAAAACACACACACACACACACACACACACACACACACAAGCATGTACCAAAACCAAAAATATGAAATTGATACATCAAATATACAGGCAATATTCATCAAGGTGAGACACCCTAAAGGTATACATTGATTCGCTGTGTCAAGCAAAATTTAAATGAATACTTGTATTTCTACTACATGCAAAGAACACTCACAGAAACACTGTATATGTTTACAACTTCCTACATAACCATGTATACCCACAATCCCAACTTTATAACATGTCTTCTTTCTTAGTTGTGTTGCAATATCTAGAAGCATCCCTAAATTATGTATTACTTACTTTTGTCAGTGTCTAATCTTTATTTATATGGAAAAAAAATATGTGTATATATATATATATATATATATATATATTATTGTCTTGTTCCTTTCATTCAAAAGGATCTTTGACAAATTCTTTGGTGCTTAACTGCTGTTCATTTATTTTTGCTAGTATTCAGTATACATAGCAATTTATTATTGATTAGTCATCAACAATCTACTTTTTGTGAACTTTTGGATATGCACATTTCTGGTTATTATAGACAAGGACACTTGATTAATTCAATAAGTGTGAATTAATCTTGGATAAGTCTAAGTCTGGAATTGCTATGTCATAGAATATATGTTCAGTTTTTTTAAAGTCGTGTTGCAATGGTCTTCAAAGTTTTTGTACCAATCAGCAACAGAGGGGGTTCCCATGACTTTATATCTCCAAGGATAAATAATAAATATCAATACATTTTGCTTTTTAATTTTGTTTTGTTTTTGTCCTTCATATGGACATATTTTCAGTTTTACAGGGGATTGGATAAAAGAGAAAGATGAAAATCCAAGTTTATTACTAGCCTCAAGAGTTCTGTGTATTTTTCTCAGGCTTTTACCAATAATAACTTTAAAAAGTAAAAACAAAGGATATCCTCTGGGAGTTGCAAGGTAATTATTTCTGAAATAGATCAGAAATAACTAGCTTCTAGTGCAGGCTTAAAATTAAGAGAGATAGACCTTTTAAACAAACAAAAATTAACAATGATATTAGGGCATATTATTATACTAGATGTATTTCATTTACTATTTAAATGTATTCCATTTGAGAGTCAAATCCACTTCCACCCTCCCCCATCTGATAGAGAAAGGACATCAGTAGGACTTGTCTTCTGCTTTGGTTGGACTCAGCAACTGAACTGCCTAAAGCGAAAGCAAGGACATCTCCCTTTTATGGAAAACATGAGCTGGCCTTGTATCTCAGAGGCATAGTTCATCTCCTTCCACAGACCCTCTCAAGTTCAATAGCCTCATATTCCCCGCATCATTTCAGGTTTAAAGATGGTAAAAATGTTGCTATCACACTACTAGGGCACTACCATATCCTTTCTGCATCCCTTATACCCGAGATATCTTTAAAATCGTTCCTTTGTGGACACTTTCTTGAGTTATCCTAAGTTACACGTGGCATCTGTTTCCTACTACCACCTGAATGTTCCATTACTCCATTGGTCTTCGACTTTCAGTGGGCAGTAAAGTCTGCTTGCCAACTTGTTAATGCATACATTGCTGTCTACCACCTGTGTAGTTTCTGATTCAATAAGATTTAGGCTGGAACCTGAGAATTTATACCTCTAACAACTCCTTAGCTACTGCTCCTACCTCACATTGAGAACCATTCTTTTTCTTTATCAAACTGTCCCAAATTCCATGAGTTATCGTCATGACTGGACCAGAGAAGTACCAGGTAGCTGTGATAGTCCCTCGTTCCTTTGAGGAAAGAGTGTTGCTCAAGTAGGGAAATGTGCCAGAAGTCCTGGCACCTTCAAGTCAGAGGTTATAAAGCAGCTTAAGTGTGAACAAGAATATCCTATCTCTGGTTTCAGTGAGTAGCAGATGGTGTGGTGCTTCTTTGACCTAGCTCTTTTTTTCTTTACAATAAATAAAATCCATTTTAATTGAAGAATTTTCATATAAAATTCTTCCTTAGAAGCATAAACCATGTTAAATTACCTGGCTTGGAAAAAAAATAGCATTAAGTTTCTTCTCTAAATGTAGAGTAGAATAAGAAATGTGTAAAGTAGAAACCTCCCCCCAAAAAGAAATATATATAATCTGTATCAATGTAGTGAGAAGGGGCCAATATCTACGGAGTGCCTCCTCTTTGACAGTCTCGTTTATTCCTTTGTATCTTTCCCCCAAATCAGAGTGGTAATAGGTAAACAAGGAAACAGACTGTGAGGAGTGAAATAGCTGCTCCAATAATGGGCTCCTCATGATAAAATTAGTGTGGCCCCTCAATTCCATTTTCAGCGCCTACAATTTCTCCACTGAGTCACGCTCATTCCAAAGAAGGGCACAAAGGTGATCATGAACGCTGTACTGTCCTTGAGACTGCAGGTTCTCAGCTGCTGGGAGCCTTGCCAGCTGAGTATCTCAGCTCCGTCTAAGCATTGAGGCGTTTGAGAGACGTTCTGGACCTCTTGGCAGACCGTAGCTTTAGGATGCCCTCCACCGTTTACCCTGCTCCCTCTCCTTCCGGGATGGCGGATGCTGAGAACATTCTGTAATCAATCTTGGGCTAATCTCCACTTCCACATCTGTTTTCCAAAGTACCTAACCTGTGGCAAAGATTGCCTCTTTCATTTGTGAATGGATACAATATAAGCATTGGATCATAAATATAAATTGCCTTAAATTGTAAGATGGTTTATAATTTGAATGCTCAGAGCTTTATTAAAATATGTGAGCATTGATTTAACTGGAAAGGTCAAGAGTTCCTGTACTACCTTGAACATGAATGGGTCTCTAACGTGAAAAATAAAAACAGAAATTGGAGCTCAAGTCAGGTTGATAAGAATATTTAAATGTGTAATGATTGTTTTACAACCCTGTCTCCTAGACGTGGATGACAAGTGACCCATAAAGATGCCAGTGGAAATTACTCCTTTGAGGAACTTCTTCTCTTTGTATTACTCCCTCACACGTTCATAGAGAGGTAAGCACCACCTTGCTATTCAGCACACCTGGTTCTTTTGCTCATTTCCAGATCACCCCAAAATAGGAAGACTGTTAGGCCAGAATTGTCAAGAATCTAGGAACAGAGAGATAAGTAGAATCCATCTAAATGGTGGCTGTCAAAGAGGACAGACTGACAAACCATAGTAAAAATAATCTCCTTCGGAAACAACCTGTAAGGAAAACTCCAACGGCGTGCATGCATACCCATGGGCGACCCGGCTGAGGAGTGTATAACTAACCTGAGAAGGAACCTGTGGGGCCAATGCATGTGGGTTGTTCGTAATGTGCTAGGTACAACATAGTCAAAAAAACAACGAAGAGTTTAGACTAGTGAAGCATGTTGTGTGTAGCTGTTGTCTTTCCCCTATCCCCAAAAAAATGCTTAGCCCTGAGACAGTTCCTTGCCCAAGTAGGTTTTACGTCTTTCTGATACTGTAAATAAAACCTGAGGATTTCTTGGTCTGGAGCTTCTCTAGTGAGATTTCCTTTCACTGGATGTTCTTGGGACAGTACCTCTGGCCTCTCAGGCATCCAGACCAAGTTTCTTCTCCAAATAATCTTTTCATCTTCTACTCTACCACAGCAGGTCCCTGCCACACACAGGCTGCCTAAAATTTTGCATTGTTTAAAGAGAGACAAACTGAGCCAAAGGAAGGGAAAGAAACATGGCGGCATAGAACTGCACTGCAGATCTCCTAGCAGTTCCACCATCCACTTGAAGAGATGACAGTTCCATAAACAATGGAGAGCAGGTCACTTTCTTCTCATCTCTGCCTACCTCCATCTTGTCGGTCCACTGAGTTCATCCTTTCTTTGCTCCTTCCTGCTAAAGATAAGGACCCTGGTGTTCTTATATTCAAATATAACACTACTGACCCTTAAAGGGAAAACAGGAGGTGATCAGTATAACAAATGGATAGTTCACACTGCTTTTATAATGATTGTCCCTGCTATCTAATTTATAACTCCTGGACAAGGTAGCCATTGAGTTTCACCCTGTGCTTTGACCTAATGTTAGCTTACATGGAACCTAACAGCAGCCTGTCTGAAAGCAGAGCAAGACCTTGATCTCAGATCTGTTAAGCTTCAGAACCCATTTGCATAATAGCTCTGCTATTCTGGTTCAAAACAGAGAGTAAAACCTGGTAAGTAATATCCACCTCTATTTACCTGATAGGTGCTACACTTGAGGGTGGAAATGTATCATAACTCTGATCTATTTTTCTTCTCCAATATTACTTACAAACATGGTCCATAAGACAACATCTACCTGGTGATGTGGGTCTTCTATATGACCGTCACATTAAAGGGCCTCAGGCTTTGCAAGGTTAAGATAGACCTGCTAATTTAGAGCAGCTTAGAACTGCATGAGGAACTACAGAACATTCCCACAGCTCTCACTTTTCTAGGGTAAAACTAAATGGTCCATCCATAAGAAAATGTCCAAGGGGACCGGTACGAGGGGAACTTGGCAGGTGTTCTGTTCTCTCCGTGTACCTAGAGCAACACCAAGTTGGCTCAGTGTATTTGTTGATATTTGCTTCTGTAATAATTATACAAATGTGGAATCTTAAAACAATACAAAAAAATACAAAGTTATTACTTTATAGATCCTTAGGTTAGAATTCTAGCAAGAATCTCACTGGGTGAAATCAAAGTGTTGGCAGGTCAGGGTTACTTTTTCAGAGACTGGAGGAAAAAATCCACTCTTCCGCCTTGGTTCACTTTTAAGAAACTGTGATTGTATTATATCTACCAGATAATCCTTAATAATCTTGCTGCTTTAAAATCCAGCTGAGTAGCCACCTTCATTCCATCTGTAATTTCCCTTTGCTATGTAAGCAAACCTATGGAAAGGCTCTTGGAATTCAAATGTTAACGTTTTGGTAGCTAATATTCCACCTGTCCCACTCTTCTGTGAGGCTTAGATCTGCTGTTCCCCTTCTTCCTCCCTCCGCCTGCTTTGATTTTTGTCTTTTTGAGATTTGCAATGTATATGTTTGCAATATATAATACACACATTCACTGTGGGGAACTGGTATGTGTATATGTTTTATCTTGATCCTTTTAACTTCTTCTTTCCCTCCTCTCCTTCCTATCTTTCCCCCGCTGCCTAGTCCCCTGTCTATGATTTCAGCCCAGAGCATTTCATAGTAAGCAGAAAACCAGCATGAGAAGTCACTCAGTTGAAGGTATGTAAAGGCATGAATCATCTATCTAAGCCTGGACAGGTCATGTTGGAAGCTTATCTTTCTCACTGGTATCCTACAGCTGCTATTCTGTGATAGTCCTTTGCAGTAGGAAGTATGATTTGCTTAGCACACTGCCCTGACACAGTCTAGATTGTGCTGTTAGTACAGAGATAGTATTGACTTCAAGACAAAAAACACCAAGATGAAACAAAAAAATCCAACCTATTTTAAAAATTTTCCTTCTCCATAGTTTTTAGAAGTTTCATTCTGAAAGAGACAGTAGGATTTAATCATTGGTACATAGGCAGTTTTCTATAAAAATTAATTGGTGATGTTGACCTAGGGCTTATTGATTTACACATCTCTATTGACATCCAAAGAGTGCCCCTAAGAAAGTTTTTCTGTACATGTATGGAAAATTCCTAGGCAAAGAAAATGCATAATTTGGAGGAAAGCCTGAATATAATGAAAACAAGTATTAGTTACAATGCTTACTGGCAAGCATTTAAAATTAAATCATGCTGTTAGTAATAATAATATTCTTTAATTACTATAATAGCTCACCTTTAGCAAATGTGCTACAAATTTCAACCTACTTAAATTTACATTTGTTCACTTTCAATGCAACCATAGTGCCTGCCCTAACTGCATTTCCAGCTGGCCTGTAAGTCGATTTATTTGTGGCACGTAGCCTTTGGGTTAACAATCACCCAGATATCTTGAACTTGCTTAAATAAGTAGCTTATTCTTGGTATAATTAGCATAGATATTATGAAATAATCTGGTATTTAACATGAAAAATGCATATTTGCCTAAGAAATGTCAGACCTTTCACAGTGTAATCTTATCAAGTTCAGCCTCATACTCTTCCTCATTAAGCATTTTATAAATTAATCTGCAATACACTTTTAATCAGGTAAATGTTCTGCATGAGGTCTGTACACACAGATTTATGATTCTCAAAGACAGAGTATGAATTGCTCAGATATTGTTAAGTCAACTCGTTAGAATGGAAATCCTCTCACAAGTACTTTATAGACAGTGAGCCAGAAGGGATAGTCTGCTGAATTTGCCTACCAGTGACTGAGGCCACCTCTCCCAGCATGTCACTAATGGAACAAGTGAGTCTGTGAGTTCAAGGTCATCCAGGCTGGGCCTGACTTCTTATGACTAACCTGTACCTTAAGCTTTGCTCATATTTCCAGACCCAAGAATAGGGAGCCAAGTATGGTGGTACACATCTGCAATCCCAGGAGGCTGAGTCAGGAGGACAGCAAGTCCAAGGCCAATATTCTAACCAGAGAATGGTCAACGTGATCGTGTGGCTCTCTGACTTTCTTCCTGCGTGTTCGGTGTGTATTTATAGGACTGACACATAGATCCTTCAGCACGTCTATTTTCTTGGGAAATCAGCACCCTGATCAGGAATGAGGGTCAAAGTCATCCACTTCCTGTTGAATTCAAGTTCTCCTTTGAACTGTGCTAGTGAACGAGATATTTTGAGTCCATTCTGTAAAAAAGTATTATTGCCTTTATACTTAGGATCAAAGCTGCAAATAGATTCTCTCCACAATGTAGAAAATGGATTGGTATCATGTAGGCATTCCCATGGAAGCAGCATCTCCAAATGCTATTGTTTACATGGATCTACATCTGGTCTTACAGGGACAGCAACTAGAAATCAGTGCATTGCAATTTACAACATTTGGGGGGGGCGTGTCTTTTTGAGACGAGGTCTCACTGTACAGTTCGGGCCAGTCTCGAACTCACAACTATCCTCCTACCTCAGCCTCCCAAGTGCTGGGATTACAGGAGTGCACCACCAGGCCTGGCTGCAGTTTACGACACTAAAGGATCACTTAAAACAACTTTCCACAAAAGGTTGACATGGATATTAACCCACTCTGTAAGCTTGTGTTCTAAAAGACATTTATCTTACTTGGTAGTGTTGATACAGTTACCTCTTGGCTTACTTTGTAGTAGCTGAATTCCTACAAATAATATCAGTCTGAATTATAAATTCACATACATACATACATACACATGCTTACACACATGTGCGTGTACCCACACAATTTTTCATGATGGCATTTCCCTTTGGCATAAATTTATCATCCAGAAAAAAATGTACATAAGGGTATGATGCACAGGTAATTATTTTAAGGTTTTTATCAGTCCCTACACTCATGTTTTCAAGCCATCTAAAAGCTTACCCTTAAAATGCATTCATCGGAAGTGTAACTGTTGGCCTCTAGACAGGGCAGACTGTATCATTCATATTCTTGCTACTTCCTCTCACTTGATAATGGAATGCCATATTATTGTGTTATTTTTTTCACTTGCAATAACAATACAGGAAGGTGAGAATTCTATTGTGGAGAGTTTCATAAAATACCTGAGTTAATAAGTTAATAGATCTTTTCCCAGGGTCTGCTCTGAAGATTTGTGACGCATAGAGAGCATAGGTCTGAGAATCACAAAATGAGTCCCAGGAACTCTTAACATCCGGGACAAGGCCAGCACCGGCCTCCAGCTCCGCCTTGCAGTCTCTGCTCCCTCCGCCTCTGTTCTGTGCCCTTTTGTTTCTGAGGCAACATAAGAAGCTTCCGGTCTAAACCACATGTGGTTTACAGTTCCTTGATCTCTGTGATAACAATAAAAAAAAAAAAAGGAAGCAAGTGGGCTGCACCGAAACCAACCAGGATGTTAGAAATTCTTGTCTTCTGAGTCATCATCTTCCTTCTATTAAATCTTCCTGTCTTTAATTTAAGAAATCCTATTTGCGTCACACTGCAAGTGAAATTCCAGACAACAGCATCCTTCACAATGGAACAAACAAAAACGAAAGAAAATGTGGGATTTGGACCTTCGTGTGAGTTTTGCTTTGACCTATGTAAATTCTGCGTGGCGATGCTGGTCCCATGGCTACCACTCAAATCAGGCATTTAGGAAGAATATTCGTTCTTACCATGATACTGCTTGCAGGCTGAATCTTTTCACAACATATTTTAGAGAATTGTCCAAATCTATGTCAAATATAATATTGTTTAAAACTGACAGAATTTTATCTGGAGTCTGAGCATTATTTTGTTCATGGAAAACTTTTTGATAATAGCTTCATTGTGATAGAATTCACATAGCATGTGATTCAATCATTCACCACCTACAATTTAAGTTTTAAGGTTTACAGAATTATATAACCAGTACTGCAATCAGTTTTGGAAAACTGACAACTCATAAAAAGAACCCTGTACCTTTAAGCTCTCTCTTACAGTAGCCTCAAAACATTGCCACCCTCAAACACTAGTGAACTACTAAACTATAAGTTTTAGGTCTCTTGGATATACTTAAAAGTAGAATTTCTAGATCAAATGGGAACCCTCATTTAATTTTTCAGGGAACTGCCACATATTTGTCAAAGTAGTCATGCCTTTACATATTATGGAAAGGTTTAATTGAAGAGCATTTGACCCTGTCACTGACCGCTATCTTTGTGTTTGAAATTAATACGCAGTCTATCATATTTTAAGTGTATTTATTTGTTCACTTCAATTATCCAAACATTACATGAAACCAGAAGAGAATGGGCAAAGGCCCTAAGGAGACAAAAATAAAGGCAAATGGTCTACACACAAAAGCTCATATCTTTCCTTAAAAACAAATTCCTCTAAGCTTTCACCCAAAGTCAATTCACTCCTTGCTTTTGCCAGTTATAATAAGTTTCTTTTCCTGTTTTCCTGGATCTCTGAAGAAGAAAAGAAGAAAATTAAAAAGCTGGCAAGAGTTTTTGAAAACCAAGTTACTAATGGCAGCAAGAAATTGGTCAAAGTCTCATGGGAATATAAACAACACAAAACCATAAAAGATGACCTAAGGTCTCTGTTTCATCTGTTAAAATTGTGGACCCATGCCCCAGAACTGCATGAGACTTTAATAGCCATCTCCTGTTTAATGTCCTGACATAGAAAAATCTAATGGAGGAATGGTAGGGAACCTCTTGTAGGTTTATTTATTTGTGAGCTTGAACATGGAATGGTAACCTTGGATTTCTCTTTCATCACATATGAAGCACTGCGCCTGAAATGGATGTCATACAAAAATCTTTTTAGATTTTTAGAAATCTCTTCACCTCTTCCTACAAGGAAGACTTTTTGCAATTACACCTTACTTTAACACCTGCCTCAAAAAAAAATGTACTTTGAAAACTGTGAAAATTCTTTGAACTCCTATGTTCTTCATTTAGGAAAAAATACCTACTAACTTTTGAGCTTTGTTATAGACTTGAAAGAAACCCATTTCTTTCCTTTAAGAGTATCTAAATCATGCATTATGCCTATTACTACAAGTGACAGTGGTCCACACTGAAGTAATAATGCTAATAGGAAATCTCATTTCTTGGTAATTTACTATGTACCAGGAATTATACTAAACTCTCTACACGTCTTAGAATCTAACACTTCTAATTCTACAAGGCAAGCACCTATTATTTTTCTCAGGCCCAGAGAAGTTAAGTAACTTGCTGAAGGTCAAAAAGTGAGTCTGTTTCTGATTTCAGAGGAAACAAATCAGAAAGGGAACAATTACTAGTGTTTTCCTTTCCAAAGGCCTCCTGACGGAATGACACTGGAGTGAGATAAGGATGTACTCTCCTATTGTGTACAAGTTCCATTGCAAGTAATAAAATAGACTTCAGCTGTCTTAAGTGGGCAAGAATTTGCTAAAGGACATTTAACACAGGAAAATAGAAAATAATTTAATTCAGGGAATAACATATTTACAATTTTGCTATAAGAACTACAGGAGTAGGCTCTTGGCTGGGCTTCCAGGAATGTTTCTGAGAGCTGTAGAGAACTGGCCTGTCAAGGACGCTGAGACTTGAGAATTCAGCCGATTCCTGGTTCAAGGATTTTGCTTGCATCAGTAGGATTCTGACCACAGCTAAGAAGCATGTCACTGCCATTAGCAGCTCCAGAGCTTTGCAAAGTCTGCCAAACCTGCATCCAGAGAATAAGTATCTCTCACTCTGGGTGTTGACTCACTCCTTGGTTAACTTGGTTCTGAGTCCAAGAGTCATTTAGGAACATCTGAGCAAGATCTAAATGACATGAAGAATCCTAGCTTCAGAGATATCTGGGATTTTTTTTCAGCCTCTGCTTATTAGATGGTTGAAAAGACAATCCAGTGTACACACTATAACCAAGAATTCCTAGCCCAGCTCCACTGTATTTCATTCTAATGTTCTAAAAGTTTTATGGTTTACTCTCCCCTCCCTGAAGGATCTTCCCACATTTCACAGTGCACTTCCTTTTGAACATTTGCCCCAGGTATCACCAGGTATCTGTCAGTGTTTACTAGAGAAACAGAAATAGCAAAGATGTACAAATATATAAGACTTTGTAAGACTGGCTTACAATGGCCACCCACAGAATTGGATGAGGAAGCATGCAGAGGGTCTGTCTGCACAATAGTGACCAAAGGATCCACTGGAAGGCCTGGAGCTCACTGCAGTGTCCTATATGAGTCTGTATCAGGTGGCCAATGGGTCTGCAATGGAAAGCTTAAGAGTTTGCTCTGAAAGCCAGGATATGGCATCTGAGGCAAAGGAAAAGACTAGAGGTCCTGAGAAGAAACAGAAGCAAACCTATCTTTTTTTATTTCCTCTTTATACCACCCAGGTGACAAGCTTCCCCAGGGTGGGTCTTTCACCTTAGGAATTGTTGAGCCAATTTAGGTGAATTTTCATTATTCAAGTTGACACAATCAATCAGCCATCATACTCCATTACAACTCTTTGGTTTGTTTCTTCTCACATATAAATGAGCCAGCAAGAAAAACATTTTACATAAGATTGTACAGTTGACAATTCATCCTCTAAATTTAACTGTAAAGTTATGGTATTTTCCTTTGAGAGAGTAAACATGTGCTGGTATTTGTTTTTTATTCTCACAAGCTGTTATTTTGGCCACAGAGTTCTATTTGTATTTGAATCCAACAGCAGCCTGAATGTTTATTATGTTCCATGTTTGGAGAGAAACAACTGAAAGCAAATATAAAGTTTTTCTGGCTTTTATTTGGTAGGAATTAAGCTTTCACAGTACAGACAATACCCTTTCCTAATCTCCCTTAAAACTCCCTTCTCCAAGGCTTTGTGTTCTCTGAGTCACAAATTCCCTCTCCTGTGCCTGTACCCTGAGACATCATTAGGTGTGATCAGGCTCCTCCACTTCACAATCCACATTCTTGACCTGTCACACTTTCACTCACTTGACCTAAACCACGAGCACAGACCTCTGAAGTAGAAAAACATACTAGCGTATGAAAAGCAGAGGCACCATCTAGAGAAGCTATTTATGGAATCACTGAATTGATACCTCAGCAGTGTATTCAAACAGAGACAAAGAACCCTTCCATCAAATTAAATCTTGGTGATCTAGTACAGTTTATTTGGGGTTTGCAAGTTTTTAATAGGGCACTCTCAGAAACTATAAAAAGTAAAACATACCCTGCAAAAACTATGAAACAAAGCTTCTATACATAGTTCCTAGCATTTGGAAAGATTGTCACATCTTTATAAGGCAGAAAACTCAGAGGTGGTGACAGACAAAACATTCCTCAGCCATGTCCTCCTCACCTCTACTTCTCTAATGTTTTCCCTGTGTTTTGGAACTTGTGTCATTTAAAGACGATATTAAGACAGGCCACTCACAATGATTTCTCGTATTCTGCAGGAAAGTCATAAGGCGGTAAGTGTGCTGTTTTTTCACAGCCTATTTCTTGTTTTCTAGATTTAGAGGACAGTTTTTGGTACTCACACTTACAGCCAGAGTTATTATATATTTTTGAGTTTTTTCTACATAAAATAAATATGCAATTAAAAGATCTGAAGCACCATTTTCACTGGCTTCAGATAGTCCTATACCCCAATAATAAATCTCAGGCTCTAAATGCTGCTGAGACAACTTGATGTCCTCAGAAAGAAATCAAAGTAATATATTAAACAGTCACATAACTGAGTGCTTTGTTTGGTATTTATGAGCCTGGTGTATTTCCCTTGTGAATGAAATCAAGCTACTTTTTAATTTAGCTATTTTCACTGAATAACATAAAAATGTAGAATCCTGTTAACAATAAGGAAGTTGACTATTCTATTCATGGTTCATATCAATAATCCAAAGATAAAAATCACATGATCATCTCAATAGATGTAGAAAAGCTTTTGACAAAGTCCGATGTTCATTCCTGATAATAACCCTACAGAAAATCACAATAGATGATCTTTATCTCAACCTGATAAAAGCCATCTATGACAAAACAACAGCCAACATCATACTAAATAGACAAAAACTGAAGGCTTTCACTCGAAAACCAGGACCAAGACATGAATCCCCACTATCATCACTCCTATTCAGTACAGTTCTGGAAACATTAGCCAGAGTAATGAGAGAAGAGGGAGAAATAAAAGGAATAAGGATAGGAAAGGAAGAAGTTAAATTATCATTATTCATAGATGACGTGATATTCTACATAGAAGACCCCAAAACTTCCACCAGTAGACTTCTAGACATAACAACCAAATTCAGTAGCATAGCTAGATACAAGTCAACACTCAAAAAACAATAGCATCCCTGCACACAAACAAAATTTAACTGAGAGAGAAATTGGGGAAACCACACCCTTCACAACAGCATCCAAAAAAAATGAAATACTCAGGAATCAATCTAACAAAGAAAACAAAGGATCTATATATTGAAAATTATAATACTCTGTTAAAGGATATCAAAGAGGATATCAGAAAATGGAAAGATATCCCTTGCTCATGCATAGGAAGAACCAACATTGTGAAAATGGCCCTACTCCCAAAGCTGTTATGCAGATTCAATGCAATATCAGTCAAAATACTATTAGCATATCTCACAAAACTAGACAAAATATACCTAAAATTCATCTAGAAGCTAAAGAGACCTAGAATAGCAAAGCAGTCATGGGCAACAAGGCAAGGCAGGAGGCATCACAATTTCTGACTTGAAATTATACTACAAAGGTACTGTGATGAAATCAGCATGGTATTGCCAAAAAAACAGACCTGAGGACCAGTGGAACAGATTAGAAGATGCAGACACAACTACAAATACACTCAGATACCTCATCTTTGACAAAGGGGACAAACATGTTCCCTGGGGGAAAGCCAGCCTCTTTAATAAACGGTGCTAGAAAAACCGGCTCTCAACATGCTGAAGACTAAAACCAGACCCCCATCTATCACTATCCAACAATGGAGTGAAGATCTAAATATTAAAACAGAAACAATAAATCTACTGAAAGAGAAAGTAGGTAGAAATCTTGTAAGCAGAGAGCTCATAGAGAAAACTCAGACTGCACAGGAAATATTTGAAAGAATCAACAACTGGGATCACATCTTATGAAAAAGCTTTTGCACAGAAAAAAAAAAAAATCACCAGCAGAATGAAAAAGCAACCCAGAATGGGAAAAAAAATTTAGCCAAGTGTCCCTCAGACAAAAGACTTCTATCTACATCTTTTAAAAAATTGAAAATCTCAGAACCCGTAAATTCAAAGACCCAATCAAAACATGGGCATCTAGGATGAATATATACTACTCAGATGAAAAAACACAAACAGGAAATAAATACATAAAAAATGTTCAACATCACTGGTCATTCAAGAGCTGCAAATTAAAACAACACTGAGATTAAAACAACATCTCACCTCAGAAAAAATGGCTATCATCAAGAAATCAACCAATAATCAATGCTGGTCGGGCTGTGGAGAAAGAGGTTCCTTCTCCACTATTGGTGAGAGTGTAGACTGGCACAACCACTGTGGAAATCAGGATGGAGATTCTTCAGAACGCTAGGATTAGAGGTTCCATTTGATCCAGTTATTTTTCTTCTGGGTATCTTCCTAGAAGAATTAAAAACACTGTACCACAGTGATATATGTGCACTCGTGTTTGTAGCAGCACAATTTGTCACAGCTAAATCTTGAAAACAACCCAAATGCCCATCAACTGAGGAATGGATAAAAAGATGTGGCACTTTATTAATACTTCATTGATACTTTAGTAGTACAATGGAGTACTACTCAGCCACAAAGAAGGATAAACTTGAGACTTTTATAGGTAAATGGATACAACTTCAGATACTCATAAGTGAAATAAATCAGACTCACGTGTAAATATAATAATATCTCCAGTGTGAGAAATTAAAAGAGTAAATAAGTTCTAAAATGTATAATAGATATTGTAAAATGAGAAGAAATTGTGCAAAAGTGAAAAGGAACTAAGGTAAAAGTGAAAAGAACAATAGGAAAAGATAAGTTATACTATTTGTGTCTCTTAGTTCATAAAAAAGGAAGGTTTGTTCTAATATAAATTTGAGAAATTTTTATGCACATATCTTGTACCCTGAGCAACTACTTTAAAGATAACAGCATGTGAAGTTCTAGTTAATGTTCGTCTCCTATTACTTGTTATTAAATTTTGTTTTACCTTTTTCTCCATAAAATACCAAACAGGAAAGAAAAAGAAAAACGTGTTGGGTATGTAATATTAATTTGTAATTCTTTATTGCTATCTTAAAGAAATGCAATTATGCTTTTGAATATGCACCTAGTGGTCTGTAGTCTTTATAACCACACTAATATTTTAAGTAATGGCACTTGTTTTATAGAGCCTATCAAGTTTACTTTATATACATTCATGCACCCTTCAAATAAACACTATTATTATATCCTTGACATTAATATTACAGGTTACTCTTTTTATAAAAGTAAATGTATTAGTTCTCTAGAAAAGTACCATAGACTGGGTGTCTTAAACAAAAAGCATGTGTTTTCTCATGTGAAGGCCAACAATCCAAAATCAAGCAGGTGGCCGAGTTGGTTCCCTGAGGTCTCCCTTTGGCTTCTTCATGGTTGTCTTTTCCTTGCACCCTTGCATGGTGCTCCCTCTGTACGTGTTGGTACCCTAATTCTCCTTTTCCTATACGGACATCAGTCCCTGAGTTGTGGCTCACCCTCTTGACGTAATTCTAACTTAATTACCTCTTTAAAGATACTGCCCATCAACTGTGATCATATTTTGAGGCACCAGCAGTTAGGATTTCAACACGTCAATATTGATATATTCAATTCAGTGTATAACACTAAATTAGCTACAAGGTTGTATGTGTTATTATCTTGGAATTTTCTATAACTTTTTGTCTCCTCTGTGTAGAGTTTTTGAGAGATTTTCCTCTGTCTACCTCTAGATGCCCAGAATTCTTCAATACAATAAAGCAGTACTTTTAGAAGTATTTTGCTCTTAAACTTCAAATTCAACATGTATACTTATTTTTTATGAATTCCAACTACAGAGCATATATTTCATTGACACTTTAAAGACTATTTTGCTTCATTGGGGCTTTTGAAGGTCACATAAGTTTTCTTTTTTTAAATTTTATTTTAAAGACAAAAGAATGGAGACATATGAACCAGAAAAGCCATAAACAATACAGAAAATACAAAGTTATACAGAATATAGTAGGGAATTAGCACTGGATGTTGTATTACATAGTTATCTTCACATTAGTTAACACAAGAACATTAAAGGAAATACCAAATTATAGAGAAGATAGTAGGGAATTTGCACTGGATGCTGTATAATATAAAGTTATCTTCACTTCTCTTAATACAAAAACGATTGAGGAAATACAGAATTATAGAGAACATAGAAGGGAATTAGCTCTGGATGCTGTCCTACATAATGTTACCTTCACCTTTGTTACTCAGTTACACAGATGATGGCCCATTTGATCATTCAATTTTCTCCTCCCTCATCTCCGTTGCCCCACCACTCAATCAGTCGTTTTCCCTGTGATAATAACTGTATTCCTGGGTTTATCTATATCCTTGGACTCACCTTGGGAAGAGATATAGCTGCCTCAGACTATACTATAACATACATGGGTGTATATAAACTGCCATGGTTGGAGGTGGGAAAGCACATATGCTCACAGCGGACCGCCCGGCTCCACCCCGTCGTCGTGCTATGGGTGGGGGCGGGTCCAGTCCATGAGGTGCCCTGAGCGGGGCCCTCAGCAGAGCAGCCACCAGGTCCACTGCAGAGCAGCAGCGGAGCAGCCGTGGGGCCCACAGCGGATCATCCGCGGGGCCCACTGCAGTGCAGCCATGGGGCCCAATGCGGCACAGCCGTAGGGCCCACTGCAGAGCAGCCACAGGGCCCACAGCGGATCATCCACGGGGCCCACTGTGGAGCAGCTGCGGGGCCCTGAGCGGAGCAGCCACGGGGCACGCGTCCCCACTGGGGCACCCTCTGTGACCCTTTTGGCTCTGTCCCATTGCCTTGATGCCAGAGGCCCTTTCTTCTCCTCCCACCTCCTCCTGATCTCCAGCATTACCGTTCCCCACCCCTTGCAGCTGGGCAATGGGTCTCCGAAGCTGAAGCTGTAAATGCCAAAACGAGGGCGTGGGCCAAGGGTGTGCTTGGAGCTGCGACCTCCTCCCTCTCCGTCTCGTCTCCCTCCGACTGCGCCATGGCAGATCTCCAATCCCCTCCTCCAGAGGAGGTTTTCTTAGTCTTTCCGAGGGTTTCAGTTCCCATTTCAGATCCTTCTCAAGTTCAAGATATCCACCTCTTTCCTTTCTGTCCTTCACATGTTGCTATATTCCATTGTCTGGGTGGTAATCCTCTGGGAGGTTCTCTCTCTGCTGCCTACCCAGTCGCCATCTTCCCAGAAGTCCCACATAAGTTTTTTAATTCAAGTTCAGAAAGTCCTTTCAATCAATGAACCTATCCTCCTTCTAACTGTTGTCTGTAATTTCACTTTTGTCATCATATGGGTTTTCAGTTTGTATGGACTTTATTGTTTTCTTTGTGTTCTGATCGCCTTTCACTGAGTTGATGTGTTGTTTTCGTTGTTTTTTATCCCTACTTAAGCAACTGCGGAAGGTATTGAGGTAGCGCTTCTCTCAACTTGTAGTTACTTTTTATTGATCCAAGAACAACACTTAAACTTCCTACAGTGGGAAAACTTTTTTCACAGGCATTATTTTTCCACAGTAAACTTTTAATTGTTGTTTAACTGGCCCTGTGTTTTGCATGCGTCAGAACTGAGAGCCTGTATCACATTCTATCACTAATACAGGTTTTGGACTATGAGTTGGAATTTTCCTTCTGCCTTAAGTATGGCAACAAAATATCATTACAGAACCTTTAGACTGTTTTGCCTCATTTTACAATCCAGGCAATACGGTGTTTTCTCTTTACAAAAGAGTTTTAAGGCTCTTCTTCTGAGCAATCATAATCTGTCTTAAAATAAATAAAAACCACCCTAGTCACTGTATGCCTAGATATAAAGGTTATAAGAGAAAGGAATACATCCTGTGAGATTGTTTTCCTGACAAATATTTTCATGAAGCATTTATATGTTGAATATGTCTCTTAGTATTATGTATCTTGAGAAATTTGTTCCAGTATGTCAAATTACTAGTCACTTAGTGGACTTAGTGCACAGAAATGGTCTGGCTGCATGCTTGTATACATTTTGATTTCTATAGAAATATCCACTTGCTAAGGAGACTACTAATTCCTAGTTCAATTCTCAGTCAGAAGCTCCCTTTCAAAGACTATGTGTGGCTGAATAAAAGTGCAATAATCCTTTTATACAATTTCAGCCATAGTTCTCAGAGCTCCTGATGGCTGCAGAAGAATAGAATATAGAAGAATTTAAGATTCACAAGTCAGCTTTTTAGTCATAAATACATTAAATAGGCAAAGAAGTCGTTGTGAAAGTTTTCATTTGACAACTTAGAAGTGTTCCATCTTCTCTCTCATTTATACCATGGCTTAGAAATACATTTAGAGTAAAAATCATCCCTTAGACTGTGCATCTAGACAAACAGAGATTAGAAAAGGCACTGAGATAAACAGGTTTGAGAGCTGGCTCTCCTTTGCTTTACTAAACTTTTATTTCCCACAGGTACATGAACAGTGTGCGCTAAATTGTATTAGTTCCGCAATTCAGCTCTCAGTGGTCAAGTCAGGTGGGGACGGTGTTGAGTGTAGCCGCCTTGTAGAGTACGCAGGGAAAAGACAAAAAGATGAATTGGGAGCTGATAAATACACTCAGCTCCTCTGTATCTTAGATAGATGAACTGAGAAACAAATCGAGCTAATCTGAATCTGCACACGGGAACTATGTTCTATGTTAAAACTGCCTTTGAATAATATCTGGTCTAAACCCCGTCTTGCAGTCCATTGTTCAGAGTTTTGTCTTATCTGGGCGCTGCCTCTGTAATTTTTGTGCCAGATGACATCATGATGAAATTTTGAACTTGTTCCTTTGACCTCTAGAAATTTTGAGAATTGTCTAAAAGATTTTTCAAGATCAAGATCCCATGGAGGTATAATCTATCTGATAAATTCCATGGAAAGCAGGAAAAAGGAATCAGTTGTCAAGATACAAAAGAAAAGCAAGATTATGGAGAAACGTTAAATGTTAAAATTTGAGTGTATAGACCTGTGCTCCTAAAGAAGAGCTGGCATTCTGCAGGAAAAGGGCCAGCGCACTTTTTCAAACAAGGAATTACTATAAATGCCTTTGTAATGTAAACAGAAACTCTCACCTCCGTAACTGCTAATTGAAAGTTCTTAATCCAAGAAAGAAATTTTTTTTTCCCGAGAAATTGCCTCAGGGATTGAAATTGCTCAATAAAACACTTGTGTTCTTGATATTTTGAGCTTGGAAGTTGTATCTAGGCAATACATTGTGTAACTGTGAAACAAGGAAAAGCTCATCACTCTTCTCTAAAATTCATTATGCATTAATCTGTCATCTGAAATTCCCTTGAAACAATGACTGGAAATCCCCCTTATAGGTTGTGCAATGAGAAGTCTTCCACATTTGAAAAATCTGGAATGGTTGTTACTTGTCCATATAGCTCATTCCAAGGAGAAGTTACTGACCCCAAATTTCTAGAATCTTGCTAACTGATCTTTATAGAAAAAGCTCTTCAGAGCAGGATGGCACCAGATATAATATCTACAGGGAAGGATCAGTGTGAGACAGGTGAGAAAAACAAACATTCAAACATTACCTGTGGGGTGCAAACAGGTTCATGACGAAGAAGCTTTTACTGCTGGAAAAATCAGGAGACAGGACTGATTCCAACTCTACGCTTTCTCTTTTCCCTCCTAACAGTTTTTCTTTTCCTTAATATTATTATTTTACTCGTCCCAATTGTTTAAACACTTCAGTCTCACATTTTACATATTAAAACAGCCCACGATTTAAAAACTAGTATGTGATATGATACACTGCCACATAAATATGCAAACTTTTATGTCTTTCAGGCCCAAAGCATTGTTTTGCTCCAACTTCTCAAAGGACATGATTTAAACATAAGAAAACTTTCAAAGAGGAATACATCTTAAAGATACAGTATGTATTTGGCAAATACACAAGCAAAACAAAAATGTCTATCACGCTTTCATGACTGTAACACCAAAAATTAAAAAAAACCAGAAAGGTAATCATACTTCTGTCTCCTTTAATAATTGCTATAAAATATTTGAGAAGGATTTCCATACAATTCTCTTTAACACACACGCACATGCACACACACACACACACTTTAACATGAATGGCATTATCATACACTGACTTGTTAAGCTTTTTTATGCAAAAATATATTTTGCATATAAATATCAGTAATGAAATACAGACACCCATCCCTTCATGACGAGGGCGCCCTCTGAGAGATGCATTGTGGGTAATGTTGACATCACAGATGCACAACACAACTTACAGGAGCATACATATCTTAGGTCAATCTCTGCACGTGGCATCCTGATATATGTAAGAAATGCTGTAAACACAAAGTGTATGAAGCTACCGCTGGCATAATAGAGTAGACTGTTATACAGCAAATTTATATTTTATAAGTAGAAGGAGGACATTTTTAAATAATGCTAAAAATATGTAGCATAATAAGTGCACTAAGCAGTCACAGTTCTCATGTATCACACATGCACTGTGTATAATTGTATGTGCTAAACTTTGATATGACTGGCAGTGCCATGGTTTTGTTTAGACTGGGATCATTACCAACCCGGGAGGAATAAGTTGCACTAAGAACATTAGGACATCGAAAGGCAGTTGGAATTTTTCAGTTCCATTACAATCCTAAGAGACCACATACGTATTCTGCCATTGCCCCAAATGATATTTGGCATATGACTGCATTTATGCATGTAATATGATGGTACTGCAACATGCTATGGAATACATTGAGAACTTTTAGAAGACATAACAACGATGGAATACACTGAAATCAGAGGGTTTCAAGAGTGCAGGGTAATCTCAGACCATCCACAGCAGGAAATTAGTACCGCACTCAGCCTTTCAGAGAGGTCAAGCCCATACCCTGTCAGCTCATAGTTACTCACACCCCAACTGTCAAGGCCTCAAGCAATGACAAACAGATACAACATTACCCTGCCTGACTCGAACTCCCTTTTCTCCATGTGGTCTCTGTATCAGTCTTTATTTGGCTGAGTCACTCACCCTCAGCTTTTAATTGTAATTTCCATTCCCACCAGGTGGTCTTTAAAAATTTCAGATGTGGGTTTGCACACTTAACAAACACACGTAAATCTGGCTCAAATGACTGGTTACCATAATGCATTGTGAATGCTTCACCAGAGATAGAGCTAATGAGAGCGAGGATAATTTACCCAGTCATACTAATACTAAATGAAGATGACAGTGAAGTGCTTGGACAAAGAAAATATTCAGAGAAAGAGACAGACAGAGAGAGAGAGAGAGAAATAGCTAAATCAATGCTAAAACCAAAGTCAATGAAAGTCAAAAGTCTTTAAGAACATCACATATAATGACCCACCACAATCAACAGAAAACAATTTCTGAAAGAAAACAAGGGTAGCCTCCTGGATCTGCGTTGTGTTTGAAGTCTTAAGCCCTGAGTCTATCAAAAGGCAACGTGAACATGCCAAACGCACAGCTTCTTTTGCCACCATGGCCTTTCCAGTGTGAGAAAAGCACCACACCCCTCAGCCCTGGGCACCGGGCCCCGTAGCCACCCTCATCACGGGTCCTTTGGAGACTACAGCTTTTACACCAGCCCCCAAAATGTCAGCCCTCAGTCTCCTAGCGCATCATAACTTCACAACACTGTGTACTTCTTTGCGCATGCTCCATCATTTACATCAGTGGTCGTTAACCTATGGCACACGTGAGGTGTTTGTATCATCGGAAGCGCTGAAAGATTTGCTATCATTGGTTTATATCCTTCTAGCGGGCGCTCTTAAGTTGTTATTTGAGAACTAG
Source organism: Dinomys branickii (assembly GCA_004027595.1). Classification (NCBI taxonomy): domain Eukaryota; kingdom Metazoa; phylum Chordata; class Mammalia; order Rodentia; family Dinomyidae; genus Dinomys; species Dinomys branickii. The sequence goes on from PVLD010002195.1 coordinate 159,246, forward strand.
CTGGTCCCTCTATTTCTCTGACCTCTTCTTTCAATCCTCCATCTACCTTCTGTTCTGTCGCCGATGTGGGTTTCACCTCAGAAAGTTCTGACAGTACCTCAGGGGATAATTTTGTCTTCTTGTATCTTACACACTCTCCATCTAGGAAGTAGCATAGCTGTTTCTGCTCTCATTGCATTCCTGCTTTCTTATCATCTGAAGAGAAGAGAAAAAAAAAGAAAGGAAGGAAAAGAGAGAGAGAAAAAAAATACTCTCCTTTGAGTATTTGTACACTGAGTACGATACTCAGTCGCATGAAACTCCTCCACTTCATAAATGCTTCCACCTTCACCTTTCGAAGTGAGGATCACTGTCCCTAGGAAGCTAAGGAAATTCATTCCTGACTTGTGGTCTTTCCCAGGATTCCCCAGGTGCCATCCCTGAATGCCATCCAAATCCCCTTGGAGATGGGTCCCAAGTGTTGCCTGCTCAGTTTCCCGGCCTCTGCATCCCCAAAATACCTTAAGCTCGTCTCTGTCCAAAGTGATCATCTAAATATATTCAAATACTTCCTTGGCCTCTCTTCTTTCTCCTCTCAGCTTAGTACGTAGAAATACTTTCTGCCAGTCTAACGCTCCCTTTACTTCCTTTTTTACCTCCCTCTTGGTTATTGTACAAAAATCTCTTCTCTGGCCATTCAGATTAGCAGGCTCCTTTGTTATAAAAATACTCTAGTCAAAGTTGTAAGTTCGATTGCCTTCCTACTTTGTTCGCTACACCCCTCAGAAAACCCCAAAGTGGAAGGTGTGTGGCTCCGTACTTCTTAGGCTTGCTTCTGCCTCGCTGAGTGCAGCCAGAAAAACTCACACAGCAGGCCCGATTGGCTCTGTTGTAAGCCCGCAATCACCACCTCAAATGGAGCCTTCGAGCACTGTCTAATGATCTCATCAACTTTCCCTGGCTCATTCACTCCTGTAGTCACCGCAGTGATAATGTCAGAGTTTGCCGCTCACTACAAGCCTCTCCCTTCATCTCTCCAACTCTGCAAATTGCCTTTTCATAAAAATGTAAGAAGTTTACACAGAAAATAGAAACAATCAGACGGCACTGATGTCATGTCTTTGAAATTAGACAAACACACATCTACGTTTTCGATTATCCTACCTCACTCCCCACCACCACCAGCCCAAAATCTTGTTTAGAAAAGCCTTTGTTCCCCTCAGCTAAAATCTAAATTTCCACTCGCCGTGTTTTGGATGTAACGCTGTCCTTAATGGTTAAGAACTTTGTAGTACTGATTGGCTTTCTTCTTTCCTGTGTATTCAACACTCCTCCCCCTCACTGGACTTGTCAGTTGAGTTTTACACAGTCAAATTTTTGCCATTAATATTTAAAATTCCTCATCAATTCTTCATTCTTCTTTAACAACCTCGATCTTTTCTTTCCTTCACATCCAGTTTTCTGAAATTCTCTGAACCTTTTTGTCACTGCTGCCTTGCTTCGCCACTGTACCTAATTCCAACTAACATCTGGTCACATGGTTTCCCTAAAAGCATATAAAGCTAAATCAAATTAACATAATAATTCACAACCCAACTCACATTTTCCCATTCTTGTCTTATTTGAATCTTCAACAAAATCTGACACTGTGGACCATTCTCTCTCTTGTGAAAGTCTGTGACCCCTTGATAGATAGAAAAGGAGGAAGGCTAGGAATAAAATTCACAAGCCTCATTGCCTAATGACCCAGGAGTGAAAGGCAACCTCTTGACCTTAGCTGACTAAGCCTAGGCCTTGTCATTTTTTTACCCATTTAAACGCTCATCCTAACAATGTCATCTGCATCCACATGAAATACCCAATTCCCACATGTATCTCCAAGCCATCTGTTTCTTCTGAATTCAGAGTACCATATTCAACCATCTATATATGGCCTCCAGGATATTTGAAAGACACGTCAATAAAACATGTCTGCTCTAGGAACCAGCCTACAAGTTTGACTAGGGGGCAAACCAGGGTGGAAAAAAAGAAAGAAAGACACAGAATTGATTTAGAATGCAGGGGCAAGGGGGCTCGTGCCTTTCAAGGGCAAAGAGCCCTGAGCATTTGGCTCCCTTTGCTTTTGCTTATTTAGACACATGACAAGCAATTAGAGTTGTGCAAGATTCATCCGCCTCCTATTATCTATAGAATATGACCAGGTAAACAACTGGATCTCGGCTTTGTTGACTTTTTTCTGGAACTTGCAACGTGTCCACACATCTGCACACTGCCAAAAGAGCACGGCTTGCTGCCTTTCTCCTTTGTGCTTACAGAGGAGGTTAATTAGGCCTCAATCCTCATTATCTGGTCTCCCGCAGTCTGCAACCAAACCCAAAATATCCTCCCAACCTGGTCATTTTCTATTTTTTTAAACTAAGGACCTCCTTCCATCATGCACATGGTTTCTTGAACCAGAAGCCTATGAGTTTTTATTAACATTTCATTTTCTCTGATCTCTATATTCCAAATTTTCATTAAATGTTATTGGCCCTCTGTCCTAAATATTCCTTGACAGTGTCCATTTCTGTCCATCATTACCTGACATTTTAGCCCACACTGGGACTCTCTTGGACTAATACAATGGCCCTCTAACAGGGGTCTCCATTCACCTTGACTCCTAATCCGTCTTACATGCTAACACTAGATTGATCTTTTCAAATCACAGAATGCACAGCACTGCACAATGCTGGTAACTTTCAGGGTTCCCCCATTACTCTTAAAATCAACATTAAAAATAGATGACACTAGACCTGGGGATGTGGCTCAGTGATGGAGTGCTTTTCTAGCATCCATAAAGCCCTGAATTCAAACTGCAGCATCATAAAAAACGAACACAGGTAACAAGACATAGGAGGTCATGTGTAGTCTGACCCCTCTTTAGGTCTCTAATTGTTTTTCACTCCGCCACACCTTTGAGTGAACACAGTTGTACCATCTTGGGCATTTTGTTTTCTTTTTTTTTGTATCTACCCTCTCTTCATCAAGATAATGTCTATGGTTATTCTTGTGGCTCCTCAAATTTATATGTTGGGCCTTCATACCCAATGTGATAGAATTAAGGGGGAAGCCCTTTGCAAATTGATTAAGTTATGAGCATGGTAACCTCATGGAAGGGATTGATGCTTTCATGAAATGGGTTCTAACAAGTTTCCTGGGCCCCCTATGGCCACCTAAGGACACAGTAAGAATATATCATTCTTGAAGCAAAGAACAAGCCCTGACCAGATAGTGAATCTGGTGGTGCCTTAATCTTGAATATGTCTACCCTTTTTTATTTGTCCCTTTGAGAAAGGGTCACACGAAATTTATAAGTTGTCCAGGCTGGGCTCTAACTTGAGATCTTCCTGCGTCAGACTCCCAGAGAACTGGGATCATAGGCATGAAACACCATGTCCAGCACAGAACAATAACCAAGTCAATAACTAGGAGACAGTAAATAGTGACTGAACCCAAGAATTGCCTGAAGAGAATTAAAACTATGCTAACTCTAGTGAGCTCCAGTGAAGCATGCTTACATCTCAGAAAATTGTTTTATGAACTCTACAGCTCCCAAAGTCAGCCCTCAGTTCTATGTTTTATGTCCTGTGATTCTATCTCTTCGCAGAGCATGCATTTCTCCCCTCTGCAGTTGTATATCTGAGAAATATTGTCATTAGACAAGATAAATAAAAAAGAAAGAAAAAAACCATAGAACACATGTTGCTGGATCTTCTGCTAAAAACAAAGTAGTTAATTTTACTGTTTACCTGACTCAATTCCAACTACTAAAACTCCGTAGACAAGAGATACTAGATGCCATGGGCCTACATTTGGCCCTAGACATACTGTTGTTCCATACTGAGGGGCAATTTAATGAAAATGGCATAGATTCATATGTTCAAGGAAACAATAAGCTTGAGACAACTCAGGGTTAGTTGCTTTTTATGACATGGTGTGGGACTCAGCTTTAATCGTTTATCTAACATATTTCTAAACTCATACTGTGTGAATTTGAACTTTGCTAACCACTTCTCCTACTTCACACAATTATTGATGGGTACAGTCTGCTTGAGTCTATTTAACACATGACATTGGGTGACATTTCCGAAGAGTAAATGTGCATTTTCTCTATGCACACATAGCAGATTACAGCTCCAGTAGCTTTCTAGGCACAAATGTTGACTCTGGTAATTTAACCATGTCCCTGTCTAAATTTGATTATACAGCCTTTGTGGACTTTGGTAGAGCAGTAAGTCCCTAGCAGCCAAAAAAGAGGCAAAATACTAAAAATACAACACTCCAGTCTGGGAAGCAGTGAGGTCTAGCAAAAATTTTATAGGGAAGATCTTTAACTTTTTTAAAAATACTAAAAATTAAGCAACAATGACTATGAAATTGTAAGCTAGCATGTCCCAGGGTGCTCACGCAGATGTGAGAGGGATGCAGTCACAGACCCCAAGTGCATAACTTCTGTGCTGCAGTAGATCATCTTTCATTGAAAACCTGAGCTCAGTTAATCTTAAATCAAAGAGTTATTCCCAACCAATGCAAACTGGTACAAGGTTTTTGGGAAGTTTGAGGGAAAAAGTGTATCTTCTTTAAAGCAGGCTTAGTCTTTAACCCAAAATTTCCAGTTTGAGGAATTTATCTTAAGGAGTGATTATGAAAGGAATACAGAGGTATTGCTATTAGCCCAGGGACTAATTAAGGTATGATTTACCACAGCAAGAAAACAATTGGGACAAATAGAGAATGGTTAAAATCATTATGCATCTTGTTTTGAAATTTTATACCATTGTTTTTAGTGTTTAGTTTTCTTTTCTTTAAAATGAAAAGGATAAAAAAATCATTATAAGTATAAAATACCAAAGCCAGTTATTTTTTAAAAATCACTGATTTGAATAAGCAACAATTAGAAACAATTTAGAAAACAATTTAGAAAAACACTATGTGATATTAAATTAAAAATCAAGTTTTAAAATTGTAATTTTAATGTTAGCTGAATTACATGTAATATAAACACAAAAAATGAAACCCCCTAAACAGTATCAACACAATAAACAGTATTTCTTTCTTTAACAAACTGTACTAATCTCAAATAATATTGCTTTCTAAATAACCATGAAAGATTAACTTTAAAAAAATCTTCCCATCGCTCCCAGCCCAAGTTTTAGCATCAGCAAAGAAATAATGCCAGGTACTCAGAAAAGAATCCCAAGGCCACAGAAATCTGTAATCTCCTGCCAGAAAGACAATGAGGATGCAGAGTCCATTAATGGACTCTGTTCATTGATGAGATTTGCTTACTGAGAACTGGACAAAGGCCAGCTAGCAAGCTTGCTAGCTGCTGCGGCTATGGTAGCAGACAAAACACCACTGATAAAGTGCTTTTCTAGCATCCTATGGAAGCACAACTCCGCTCCCTGATATGGGAGAGTGAAGAAGGTAAGTCGGGTCGGGAGACAAACAGCAGGTAATTAGAAGAGCGGAATGAGGACAACATGTTCCTTGGCTTTTTCTGGCTACAGTTTCCTAAGTTTTTATTGTTGGATGACTCGAAGTTGCTGTCAGAGTTCTACTATTTATTATTTGTAGTTATACTGTTTGCTAAATGTGTTCAGCTTGTATAGAATTCATACCTCGGGCTAGGCTCAGCCAATCTCATTTAGTTATCTTGATTAAATTCATCATAGATGAACTCTTGGAGCTTATTATAGATGGCATTCAAGCACCTGATTTCAATCATCACTGGAGCTAGAATTCCAGCACCTAAAATGTGCAGAGCAGATAAACTACACTTCTTTGTGACTGAATGGCAGTTTCCTTATGGGTGCAACCAAATGTAGCGGCCATCGTGTGCTCGAGCAAAAGGATCTTAAAGTCTATCTAGAACTTCTTTTGTTCATTTTTAATCTACTTACTGTTTAAATGCTGAAGGAAGTGATAGTAGTGTTGCTTAGAGGAAACTGAGCTCAGGAACTTTTGAAAACCCCTTGTATTTCTTAAATATTTTAACCACACATACATACACAAAAACATAAGTGATGTGGTAAGCAGCTTGACTGGGGCAATTATATATATATATGTGTGTGTATGTATATATATATGTATATATATGTATATATATACATATATATATATATATATATATATATAAACTTACCACTTTTTACAATTTAAATAAATCCAATTTTAATTTGTCAGTTGTACCTCGGTAAAGCTGGGGTAAAAAATTAACCATTTCCTCTAGAGAATCACAGGTTATTAGTAATGAAAATTGTCATTACCTATTGAGTCCTCTCTTCTAACAAAGTCTAAATACTTCTATAACTGGCAGGCTAATTGCTTAATAAGTGGCACCCTACCGCAGCGCTCTAAGCTTCAGAGAAAAGCAGTGTCAATGTTGATAAGTGAGTTCTAATGAGAAAGAGGGACTCATTTACCATGTCAGGTGAAATTGGTGCAGGGATGGAGGAGGCTGGCTGTAGTATTTTGGACAGAGCAGAGACTCAGAAGAGACGTCAGGGAATTGAGGACAATTCTGACACAATTTAGGAAGAGGCATACCGAGCTCTTTACTTTCTAACCATCTGTCTCACCTCAAGGATTACTGTCTAGAGCATATTATTAGCTGTTGCTATACATGGCGAGAAACAACACACAGTGACCATCCCAATGCTCCACACCTAGGTTATCTCCCGGTTCTGGGTGCATCAGTAATGATCAACACATCCTTGTGCTCCTGGTTCTTTCTACATGCAACTGTGTCTTCATTTTGTTTGTGCCATCAAAATAATTTCCTTCGTATTTTACTTAAAGTGTAACTCTACTATGGTAGAGAACCTGTTAGCACCACTGGGCATTAAACTAACTTTTAAAAGTTGTAAATGTGTGTGCAGAAGGAGACGATAAACTGAGAGAGGAGAGAAATTATCATGAGTCAGTGATGAGAGAAAAATTTAGGGCTTTTCACGATCTCCACTTGCTTAAGATGATAAAAGCTTGAGAAGATTTTATTCTCTTTCCTTTTTGATGGTAAGGAGCATATCCACTATATTTGGCCTGCACCTTCTGGTTTTTCGGGACAGTGGGCTTCTAATCCAATGGCAAAGCCTTTCCTGGATCAGAAATTATTCCATTCTGTTAACCTTCTATTACGTTTATGGAATGAATGACATAATTAAGTCCCAATTGTTTAATCTAATAACAATATTAAACAGCAAGCTGCAACTGGAGAGAAACTTCTTGCTAGAAAATCTTAAGAATTACATGGTTCATTTGCTACAAGATGTAAAATACATTTTCTGGGAAGTATGCACAATATATTTAATGTGACTAACTAGAGTCACAGACAGTTATGATTTGTTAACTCCATTTGTTTCTGGAGAACAAAGACAGTCATTAATGAAGGGGTGAGCGCTAGAATCCTTAGCCCTATACAAGAGCATTTTACTGTAAATATGTGGTTTAGACGGTATTTGCACGGTCCTTTACTAGAAAGCAGGGCAGAGTGAAGTTTTATTTGATACATTATGAAAGGGACTAAGAAAGGTTTTCCCCATTAAGACAACATAGTGTCAAAAATTCCCATCCGTCAGAGCAAGAACAAGCTCAGTGGAAAAGTGAGAAAATTTTCATCTTACTTCACACGTCCAGTGCCCTAAGTCCAATCCCCAGTCCCCAGCACAAAGAAGAAAACCCATCTTTAGTCATTCTTGCGAGTGCGATGTTTTGTATCTTATATTTATTTTCCAATTACTTGCTTCTCACTGAGCATTTCTGCTTTGATTATAGATCAAATATTTCATCATATAATTATTAGACTGTTGGAAGATTCAAGCTATAATTTCACTATTAATAACACGGGTGATAAGATCCACATGGTCTTTCTCCTCATGTAGGACTAATAAAAAGCATATATTTTGCACTCTGTCAACCTAGGTTTGAATAATAACTTCAACCCTCCTATTTGGGGTGATCCTGAGCTTCATATTCCTCATCTATAAAATAAGAGCTTAAAAAAATCTATGGAGAAGTTGTTCAAAGTTTAAACAAAATAGTGACATAAAAACATAGTTGTCTTGGTGGAAGAGGTATCTTTTATACACATGAAAACTTCACAAAAGCTCAACTAAACATACTCTGTTTAAAGTAGGATAGGATAAAACTAGGTGGGTAAAATCAAAGTTACTCTGCATAAAGCAGAGTTGCTTACAGACAGAGAACTATTTACCCTACCACACCAAAATAAAATATAGTTGCTTCTTCTGTTAATATCCTATGGTCCTTTATACGAACTTGGTTTTCAATATCCATATCCCGCAAAAATCAAAGGTAGCTGCTAATAAAGTAATAACTACTTGTACACATTAAGATAAAAAATGAAATAAAATGCATAAATACTTAAAAATATTATTTGTTTACTGGCTTCATTTCACCAGTTATTTTAAAATTAGATTTTAAAGAAGTAGGTGCAGAGTTCCTATTGCAGAATTTTTCCACTAAGCCATATTTCATCAAAAATGAAGAATATAGCCTTGCAGAAGAAGACCTAGACTGTTTAAGTGCAGTACTTGTGGGACTATAACAAGAATAGCAAACAACTATATTTTAAAAGAGAATATTAATGTTATAAAATATATGTATCCGTAGTAATGTCTAATAGTTGAAAACATCGATCAAATAGCTGTGACAATTTTACATAGATTAACCTGTTTAACTCTTGGGACAATTCAAATTCCTTCCAGGGTACCTTATTTTACAGATGACAAAAGCCTCAAAAAAAAGTCTAATTTTAACCAGGTAATACAGTGTAGCAAGTGGTGCTGTTGAGATGTGAACCGGCGGATTCTGGAGTTCTATTAACGTGGCCTTAGAATATTTCAGGGATCATCTGAGAGTTCAGGAATCATACAGAGAATGACCCAGTAGATGCGTACATGAAGGGATAATATAAAATCATACAGATGTTAATAAAATTCACTAAAATCTAGAGAGGATAGAGAATTATTTTAGTTAGTGATTTGGAAGTAAAAATAAAATCTTAGTTGTTCTGTCATGATTAATATTTACTTCTGTTAACTTTTAACAGTTAATTTAATTTTTAAAAAGAAACCAAACTGTTAACAATTTTAACAAAGCAGATTACTGCAGACTATGAAAAATATTTTGACCAGCCAAATTGAGACTAGAAGGAATTCTAGTCTAACTCGTTACTATATCCCAGAGCAAAATGAGTGAATGTTTACATCTGATATAAGAAATACCTAGGAAAAAAAGGTTTGTGTTTGCTTTTGCCGCACAATCAGTTTTCTATGAAAATAAACTTTCATATTTCATGGTTCTCTGGATTTTGGAATTGCGGTTAAGGAAGCTTAGATCTGCTGTTGAATTTATCATCTTTTTACTTAATCCTTTTTAAATTTTATGAAAATTTTCTACCATGAAAATATTCTTTAAAACATTTTCTCGTATTTGTAAACTTTTACCTTTTTATCCAGAAATTCTTTCATGTACCTTATGGAACTTCTTTTCCCCTCCATGATTAATTATTGCTGTAAAATTTATAAGATGCTACCTCAGGTATGTATCTTATTGCTGTTTATAAAATAGATATTTGAGCTTACTTTTCACTGTTCAATTTTTGAACATGTTCTAACACCAGTTTCTTCATTAGTGCAATGTAATAGTCGTTCTGGTAGCTGACAGCAATTCTCTCTGCCTTACTTTTATTTACCAAGTATCCAGGCTCTTCTTGACCCCTTGATCTTTTATTGAAACATTATCTTAAACTAGTCAGATACCACAAAATTCCTTTGAGGAATTTGATTGGATTTGCCCTGAAACTCTCCTTTAATTCAGAAAAAATTGGCAGCTTAGCAATATTGAGTGTTCCTAACTCTGACTTTGTCTGCATTTATTTATTTTTAAAATCTATTGCAGTGAGGTTTTCTAGAAGGCATTTCATGTATACTGTTAAGTGTACACTTCCGAGTACTTTATAATGAAGTGATATTTCTTTAAAAGTTGCTTTTTAAATTTACTGTTGGTGTTTAGAAATACAGTTAATTTTTGTATTTACTTCATGTTATACAGTCACCTTCCTAACTTTTCTCTTATTAATTCTAATAAACTATGTTTTAAGCTTTACACCAACAATATTATTTGTAGATAATCATTGCGTTACTTCTTTTCCAAACTGTACATTTATTTCTTTTTCATATATTTCATTTGCCCAAAACTCTAGTGCAAGGTTGAAATGGATGAAGGATGGCAGGAATCTCTGTCTTGTTCATAATTGTAAAAGGAGTATTTTCAAAATTTACCATAAAGAATCATGTTTACTGTAAGGGTTAAATGAATACTTTATATTGTTAAGTTAGAAAGGCTGGTAAGGGTAAAGGGATGTCCAATTACACAAAAGGATTTTCTGCTTCAAGTGAGATGATCCAATGATATTTCTCCTTTAATCTGCAAATGGGGTGAAACGTATTACTTGACTGAATGGTGGTCAAATACCTTTATATTCCTGGGGAAAACTCAACTTTATCATGTTGGATCATCATTTTTATACACTGCTAGACTTGGCTTATTAATACTGTTTTGGATGTTGGTATATAGTCATATAATGAAGATTGGTCTGCAATTTTCTTTTCATATAAAATCCTTGTGTGAATTTTGGTAGAAAGATTACACTAGAAAATAAGTTGTGTCTCTTTGTCTGTTTCCTGGAGAATTTATATAAGATTAGAACTGCTTTCCTTAAAAACTTAAATAATTCATTAATGAAACTGGGCTTGCTATTTTAAACATGAAGTGATTTTTAACTACTGATCCAGATTTCTGTTTATTATTAAATCAGTTTTCAGAGGCTATAATGTTCTATAATGTGTTTGAATTTTTATTAAAATATTACTTATATCAGTCTCTTTTGCCTTGTGTCTTTCATTTAGTAAATATTGCTATGAAAATATATGTATACATATATGTATTATATACATATAATATACATATATACATCCCTATTATACATATACATATATATGGAACTTGTCTTTCAAAACTACCAACTTTTCTTTGTTTTGTCTTTTTGCAGTAACCAGGGATTGAACTCAGGACCCTGTGCTTGCCAGGAAGGCACTTATGCCACTGAGCTATATCTCCAGCCCTTAAAATTTCTTTGCTGAAGCTCTCCAGCACATCTGTTTTCTATGTCATTCACTTCTTTAATCTGCCCTCTTTGGATTCATTTTGTTGATTCTTTTAATGAAATCTTAAAGTGAATAATCAACAGATTAATTTTCAGTCTTATTTTCTATTATAAGTATTAAATGTACACCTGCATATATATTTTATATGAGAATTTTATTGTTTTTCCAATGGATCAGTATTGTGAATCCCACCTTTTACTGTATTCTTTTTATTCTAATAATATTGAGGTCTATATGATACAAGTATTTGCAATATATCAATTCTTAGTACATCAAATGGAAAAGAAAGTTTATTCTGCATTTGTTGGGAAAAAAATATATGTACATGCCTATTACATCATGCTTGTTCATACATTATGTAAATATTGCATATTGGTACTTTTTTTCCTCTGTAGATTGCCAAAGATATGAGGTATTAGTGAATTTTCCCTGTAGTGAATTTCTTTTTTTTTTTTCTTCTTTTTTTTTTTTTTGGCAGTACTGGGGATCGAACTCAGGACCCTGCGCTTGCTAGGCAGGCGCTTATTCCACTGAGCTATATTCCCAGCCCAAAGTTTTTTTTTTTTTTTTTTTTTTTTGGCGGTATTGGGGATCAAACTCAGGACCCTGCACTTGCTAGGCAGGCGCTTATTCCACTGAGCTATATCCCCAGCCCCTGTAGTGAATTTCTATTACAGTTTTGCTTTATATATTTTGGTATGATTCAGCTAGGTCAGTACTGATTTAAAATTGTTATGTTTGTCTGAGAAACGGAACTGCTCACCATCTGATAGAGATCTACCATACCCTTAATAATGGTTTGTGCTAACAGCCTTATTTTATTAAATTTAACTTAGGTGCTACAATTCACTTGCTTTTTATTTTTCAATTTATCAAATCCAGCAACACCATATTACTAGCCCCCTGCTAACCTCTGGTGTTGGCAGTACCTTAGAGGTAAATATTCACAAGTTCTTGTTATAGTTAGTATTTTCCTAGCTATCTTTTTCCCCCATTCTTTTATCATCAATCTCCCTGAGTTTATATGTTTTTTTAATCTAATCTGACAGTGTCTATCTTTTTGTTAGCAATAGTAAAAATGGAGAATTTATTATATAAATATTTAATCATAACAGAAATATCTTATGAATTTATTTACTTTTATGGCTGTTCATATCAGAATGTTGCTTATAAATATTGTCTTTACCTTCACATCTCAGGCAGAAAATGTCTGCCTATGCCGTCATTCTTGGAATTTGCCATAGGATTTATACCAGAAAATGGAATGTTCACAGAGATAACAGAGCACACCACTGAATTATGCTTACATGTTTCTCTGTTACACCCATGAGAAAATATCCCTAGATTAGTGAACCACGCCTGGGTCACCAATCTTCAAGAAATATGAAGATCTGTGAGCATAAATGCTTTTTATGTTCATCGGCTGACTTGTGGAGTGATTTTTTTTTTACTAAGCAATTTTGTGACAATAGCTACATGATATATATTTATTAATATGCTTTTACTTATTTCCTCTATTTGAACCTGGTGTTTCCATCGTCTCATTTGCCTTAACAAAAGAAGAAATAGTTGAGTCTCTGGCAGTTAAACATTTGTTTTTCTTCACTGAGAGTCTTCTTTCTCGCTATTATTTTCCTGTTCTGCGTAAATGTTTTCTGAAAAGTTAAAATCTACACGGAAAAACACATTAGATGGTAGTTAATTAATAAAGAAAACAGCAAATTGGTTCTCTGTGCTTCGTGGTGGCTCTAATGCATATCTTGTTTTAATCCTCATTTCCTCATTTTCATTTTCCATATTCTAAATGGATATTTGCTTTCAAAAATTATTTGAAAGTTGTATGTTCCATTTGTTCGTATGCAAACCACAAATGTGAAGACTGTTAGTATTCCCAGACCATTAAGTCAGATGGCTTATTAAAGCCTGACACCAGCCTAAGGGCAGGACGATTGCTGAGCCTATGTTAAGTATCACAGGGAACAAAATCTGATGGTCAGCGTGTCACAGAAAACAAACAAGGACAAGAAGAAGTAGATCAGAATATTTTGTTGACCTTCATGACCTTTGTCTCTAAACAAAATACAGAAACAAGTAGAGCGTTTCTTTTTCTTTTGTTTTACCCACACACACACTTCCACTGAATAGGAACGAGTGTTCTTAGTCTGTGTCTGGCAATCTGTTAATTTTCTAGGGTAGTTGCCTTCTGTCTGCATCCCCATAGGCATAGTGAGTTCTGTTAAAGGGCGTATCTGTACGCTGCAACTGGGTTCCATCTTTTTTGATAGCTAGTTTTCATTTTTCTTTGACCATGTTTCAATTTAAAGAAAAAATTTAAATAAAAAAACAAAGTAAATTAAAAAACCAAATTTAAATAAAAAGCAAAATTTGTAAAGGAAAGAAAAGAAAGTTGCATATGCAGTTTTTCATATATAGGCGTCCTGGAAATCTTATGATGCACATTAATAAAGTCTAAAGAATTTTTCCTCCTAAAGACAGCATAAGAACTTCAAAATAATTCCACTTAAATCATTCCTTTTCAACATACTTATTCTACTTGAGGATATATACAAATACGTACTATTTTTTTTTTATTTTAGAAACATAAAAGTACAAAAACCTATTGACAAACAGACACCCATTATCATAGAAAATAGTACAATCACAACTAATCTATAGACAAGGTGATATGGTCTCAACAGTTGTTGTTGCTTTATCCATTGATATCTTCGAATTGTAGATGTATGGACCCATATACAGACATGCAAATTTAGTCAGAC